>BPLR01019551.1:0-65050 GCA_021605095.1 Caerostris extrusa | reverse complement strand
TTATTTGTATTGAAATTAAAGCGAATGCTTGAAAGGGAATAAATATTTTGAAAAATTCATTTTCAAAAATGGAGATTCCAATTAACTATTTCTTCGATATCATGCAAGTTTTTCTTTTGAATGAATAATTTTTCTTTTGAAGAAGCTTAAAATAAATAATAATAAATAAATTTAAAAAAATAATAATAAATTTAAAATAAATAAATTATCTTAAAAATAAATAAATTTAGTTTAGTGAGAAAATCTATTAAAAAATATATAAGAACAAAAACGAATTCTAACGATTCGTTAAGTTCTCTAACGATTGTTACCACAATATATTGCAAACATAACTAGTAAAAAAAAAAACCAGTAATACTAACATATTCCACCCATAACCAACAAAAATAGATCACAAATAATATATTCCAAGTATAAACAACTAGAAAAAATTAATAAAGATAACATTGAAAGGACCAGAAATGACATATTCCAGATATAACCAATTAGAAAAGAACAGAAATGACGTATTCAAAAGCAACCAACCAGAAAGCAAAATTTTTAATTGTAGCAATGAGCATGTTTTAGAAATATATAGTGTAGGCTATACTAAAAATGCAAGACTTTATTATCTTTGAAAAGAAATGATAACTCCATGATAATTGTATCGCTCGGAATAAAGGTTATCAAATGAGATACTAATAAGGTAAATAAACCTTAAACACGCGCTCGTGGCTCTTTGTTAGAAATCTCATTAGGAAAAGTTATCTCGAAAATTGACACTAATGATTTAGCCAGCATCCAACATTATTGGCGCTAATGATTGCAAGTATGAAGAATTTGTCTTGGAGCTGATTCGGAAATAATTAGAGGTTAATTTATAAAGTTGCTCAAGAATTTTTAATTTATTTTTGAAATACTGCAAGGAGATTAGTTGCATTTTGAAAATTTCTGTAGTTTTATTATTAAATGCTTCAGGAAATAATGGTAATTGTGAAGTTCAATGATAGATTCATTATATTAAAACAAACTAATAAATTTGCATCGAGATAAGACTGCATAGATATTTCGTATTCCTGCTGTATTTAAAATATTAGATCATTACAAAAAGTTTCATTTGTCGATTTTGATTTTAACCGATTTTTTAATATTTGAGATTATATCAAAACAAATTTGAATATTCTTGAAAACATTTTTCTAATATTTAGATATATCAACAGTTAGAGACATGCTTCAGAATTCATAAAAACAGATTGTACCTTTCCTTCAAAACTATTCGTTCTTTTTTTATTTTTCTAATGCAGCTGGCAATACACAGGCAGTTCATCTTTATGCCATAAGCAAGGTGTTCACCGCTGTTACTCATTTAGCACTACCCAGGGGACACGTGTAGCTTGAAGATATGCTACGGACGCGAGTAACACTACCCCCGCAACGTTCTACGATCTATTAGAATGGAACCTACGGTTTAAAGTGGATTTCGAACCACTACAACAACCATGGCACGTCCGGGAATCGAACCCGAAACCTGTGGTCCTGGTGATACAGCGCTAGTCATTCGGCCATCAGGCCCCATCTTCATTCTTTATAGGAATCGGCAGTTGTCTTTAGAGTCTAACGAGTTGTTTTTTAATTTAATTTGTTATTTAACGAGCACATCTAGAATGCAGGAGGACTGCGGTTCAAATCCGCTGGAGACATTGTTGCGGTCACTGCTTTTGAAACGAGACGACTCGATGGTGATTGTGACAATATGCATAAAACATATTGCATCGATGTCGACCAAGTTGCATGATGGGTTTTCCTGATTTATTCCCAGACACACAAATGCGAGGCAGTTAAGCATAAATTATTCAATGACAATGTGCTCAAGTATTGTCGGAGGGCTGGGATTTGAATCCGCTGTCGGCCTGGTTGTAGTTAATGCATTCAGAAAAGAGAGGACTCAATCGCGATTGTGACAATATATCTCGTATCGATAGTCTGGCTGCATGGTGGAGTGTTCCGGGGTTTTCTTTCATACCAGCAGTCAAATGCTGGACAGTTCTAATTAAAGTCTTCTCGGGAGGCATTGTACTCCCCTTCACTTGTCGGAGGGCTGTTCGTAGAATGTACGAGGCCCACCGATGTTCCAACCGATCAACCGATAGGGGCTGCATAACACTAGATAAGAGGGTGAGGTGTGGAGAAAAAGAAAATTCACCCTTAAATGTTCTTCCTTCAACAACTATCAGTGAGCTGTTCGTGGTAGAAATGAGGCCCACCGATCTTTCTAACGGAGGCTGCATAGCCATAGACACTGGGGTGAGGTGTGGGGGAAAAGAAATGAAAAGTCATCATAATGTTCTTCCCTTCAACACACATCAGTGGGCTGTTCATGGCACACATGAGACCCACTGATGTTCCTTTCCAACTGATGGGGATGCATAGCCTAGATACGGTTGGGTGAGATACGAAAGAAAGGAAAAGTTACCCATAAAAATTCTCTCTTTAACACCCATCGGTGGGCAGTTCGTGTTATACATGAGGCCACCAATATTTTTCAAACTTATGGTGGGGGGGCTGCATAGCCCTAGATACGAGGGTGAGATGTGGAGAGAAGAAAACAAAAATTACGCCTAAATGTTCTCCCTCAACACTACGGTTAGGGTTATACATGAAGCCCACCGATGTTTCATTCTCATCTTTCTTTCTGTAGGGGCACTACATGAGTACGGGAGAACGGAAATTTATTAATTATTACTAGCTATTAATAATTAGTTAATAGCAGTTAGCTTTTTTATTATGAAAATTTTTGTACTAAGCAATAACATTTTAATCATTTGTTTATAATTATTCTTTTAAAACCGCTGTGGATGAATTTTTAAATGTTTAAAAGATAAAAACACTCATATTTTTCACTTATACCTATTATGATGATGTATCTATAAATATAAGAAACTTTTGTTTTAAGAATACTTTCAATGCCTATAAAAATACGAATTCATTTTTTGCAATAATAAACTTTTCATGGGTCACTCATTAATATTTCTCTGTTCTTTTCCTCTAGCTATCCCACTCCGTTCTATTTATTCAACTTGTTTAACCTCGGACAACGCTCCCTTAATTCAATGTCATGATTTCCAATTAAAAGTAACGTAACAGAAGAAGGAAATCCAGTGACATTTCCTCTTCAAAAATCCCCACCCACCAGTCACCGTTCGCATTCGATTCCGGTGAAAAAAAAAGAGAAAAACTCCTTGACAGATCATTACCCAAGAAACGCCCATGCATGCCAGATGAGACAAGCCCCAGCCGCCCTCCCGGCAATCAGATTGTGATCACGATACCTGACGGGCCGGCTCCGCCCTCAGGTATGCATGTCAACCACCCGCTACACAGAGACGCGCCTCGGATTAACGGGCTTCTCCTTTGTCTGCTGCTTGTCTTCTCCTGGAAGTGGTTTTCCCCGTCGCGCACCGATGTCAGGCTGGGAAAAACTTCAAAGGAACTGTTTCTTTGGAAGAAATAAAAGATCATGGGAAATTTTTTTTTTTTTTTTTTTTTTTAAATTTGATTAAAAATTTGGAATATTTTGCACAAAATTATAATTTTTAGTTTTAATGAAGTTATATTTTCACACTATTTATTATTATTATTTTTTTTTTTTATGTGTTTGGGAATTAACATCTGTACACCAATTTAGGGCCCTGATAATCGAGCCCTGAGTGGCTAGTGCTCTGGCACTCAGTTTCCACAGGTTTCGGATTCGAGTCCCGGCGGTGCCATGGATGTTTTAAGGGTTCAGAATCCGCTTTAGGCTTCAGGTTCCGGTTTCATACGACTGTAGAGCGTCACGGAGGACAGTCAGACTTCTCTCACCGCATCATTCCATTTCCATCATCCAAAACTCTAAAGGGGCAACTCAGCTCTAGGCACAGTGATGTGGTGTAGTAATAGTCGTAGTACAGTAATTTAAGACAAGAGACTGACAAATAGTTCTTGTATATTTTAAACTTTGAACTATTATATATCCTGACAACTGAACTGATTTAAATTTTTAAATGTATTTATACACATTTCGTGTAGGAAAAAGCATATAAGTACAAAAATGTTTTTCATTTTTAGAAAAACTTAAAAATTAGAGAACATCGAAGAAGGAAAATAGAATAAATTTTATATTAAATGATACATTTTTTTTTTAATTTACCTGATTAAATGGGTAAGAAGTTATTTTAATACCGTTTTATTGAGAATAAAACAATTATATTTTTACATTGGAAATTTTTAATTAATGACAAATTAATCAAATTTTTTAATTACTTAATTTCTTCACACAGAATTTCATACCAAAGTCGTAAAAAGAATTAAACATTAGTAAAAGATTAACTAATTTTTTTCCTTACCTTTCTTTAAAAAATAATAATAAATAATAATGATTTTAAATGAAAATAATAATGATTTAAATAATAATTTTTAACACAATAATAATTTCAATAAAAATAAAAATAATTTAAATAATAATTTTTAATATAATAATTTTAATAAAAATAATAATTTTTAATTTAATTTTAAAAATAATAATAATAATTTAAAAAAATAATAATTAATGATTAAGCAGTGAACTACACCTATTTTTAATTTAATATACTTTTTACCAGTAAACTATTTACAATAGTTTATTCATTCAAAATGATTGACACTGATGGAAGCCAACGAAGATCTTAAGTACCCACTGGTTAAGATGCTCATTCCACAAAACGTGCAACAAGTGTAGCTATTCTTACAAAAATACGTTGATCTCATCATTTAAGACAAAGACAAAATAACAAAGAGTTATTCATTAACAATCATACCGTGATTTAACAAGGTCTTAACCCATTGTACATCCAAGTATAGTAATAGGAAAGACAGACGTGATCTGAAATCCATAAAATTGCTTCCCTCAGGCAAAATATACAATATCAACGATCCCACGAACCCAAAATGCGATATTCTGAAGAGACCTATGAAATAATACACTAGAGGCACATAAAGTACGCTGCAACAAATCTCTACGAAAGTTACACGCAATTCTAGGACATGGCAGATGCTAGGACGCGGAAGTGAAAGAGGGACCCCAGAGGACTAGACAAAGGGGACCTCGTGTGCTCATCATAATGGCAGGTTGGTAATAGGAGTGAGGGGAGATTAGTTATTGGCCTAAATGAGCACGTGACCAGCACAAAGGAAGGGGCACATCGCGGAAATGTACTGATTTCACTCCCGAATTTAACACAATTGCAAATGGGAAACTTAACCCTACCCCCTCAAAAAAAAAAAAAAAAATACGATAAAATAGAATAAGAATATGGAATTCTATGGAACATAATAGAATATTACAGTTTACCACTCTAAACTGTAGGCCCCTAGTCTATTTAACCTAAACTGTGCAAAAAATGATAGAGCGACAACCGAAACTTCATAATGGTAGGTTGGTAACAGGAGCAGGGTGGAATTAGTTATAAGCTTAAATGAGCACGTGATCAATAGAAAAGGAGGGGAGCATTATTGAAATCCTCGAGTTTAATCCTGAATATAACAAGCGTTTCAGAGTACCAACAATCTGCAAATGGGAAACTTGAACCCTTCCTCAAGAAAAAAAAAATCATGGAACAGAAACTGGGAACAGGATAACTCAATTAATCTTTCAAAATTTCAAATACTACTCTTTGTTCAATCCGCTTTTTACAAGAAGAATTCATGAAGTAACACAGTTTCTAGATATAAAATAACTAGTCATCGAAATCCACGTTAAACTATAGACACTAGTCTAATTAGTCTAAACTGTGCAAAAATTATCATAATGAGCAACAAATGTTAACTCCATCAATATTATGTTTGATAAAATTGTTTTATGGAATCTCTTACGGTAGAAATATTTCTTTGTGTTTTTATACATTTTCTGTAATAACACGCACGTGTGCTCATTAAGAACTTCATAGTGGCAGGTTGGTAACTGGAGCAGGGCGAGATTAGTCATTGGCTTAAATGAGCACGTGATCAGGACAATTGGAGGGGTGCATTACTGAAGTCCCCTGATTTTAATTCCGAATTTAACAAATATCGTAGAGTTCCATGCTGCAAATTTGAAACTTGACCCTTCCTTAAAAAAAAATTTATCTTGGAATAGAAAGCAGGAACAGGGTAATTCAATGAACTTTTTAGTATAAAAGCATCTTTCAAAATTTCAAATATTACTCCTTAATCTGCTTTATCTCAAGGTGAATTTATGAAGTAACGAAGTTTTAGATATAAAAGAACCCAGTTCCCGGAATCCACGTTAAACTGTAGGCCCAAGTCTAATTATCCTAAACTGTACAAGAAAATGATAGTAGAGTAACAAACCAAACTAGACTTTCATTTAAATGCTGACTCCATCATCATTATGTTTGATAAAATTGTTTTATGGAATCTCTTTTGGGCATAAAATTGTTTTATGGGCACTCTTTTTCATTATTCTTTTTACTTTTATACATTTTTATGGAATAAAAATGTTCTTTATTTTCATGCAATAATACACACGTGTGATCATTAGGAACTTCGGTAGACAGGGCAAAGATTAGTTTTAGCCTAAATGAGCATGGGATCAGGACAAAAGGGAGGGGTGCATGACTGAAATCCCCGGTTTTAATCCCGAAAATTTAACAAGCATTTCAGAGTACCAACGATTTGCAAATGGGAAATTTGAACCCTTCCTCAAAAAAAAATTTTTTTAAATCATGAAATTGAAAGTGGGAAGAGGGTAAATCTATTACCTTTTTAGTATAAATGAATCTTTCAAAATTTCAAATACTACTCTCTATTTAATTCGCTTTTACAAGAAGAATTTACGTGCAAAAAAAGACTAAACTGTGCAAAAAATGACCGTAGGGCAACAAACCAAACTAGGCCCTCTTTTAACATGTTAAATCCATCAAGATTATGTTGA
This sequence comes from Caerostris extrusa, assembly GCA_021605095.1. NCBI lineage: Eukaryota > Metazoa > Arthropoda > Arachnida > Araneae > Araneidae > Caerostris > Caerostris extrusa. The sequence goes on along the minus strand of BPLR01019551.1, from coordinate 58,122 downwards.
TAAAATTGTTTTATGGAACCTCTTGAACCAGAAATGACTCTTTGTTGCTTTTCTAATGTAGCTGGCAATGCACAGACAGTTATTCTTTATGCCATCAGCAAGGGCTGCACTGCTGTAACATATCCAGATATCCTGCTGTAACATATTTAACATATCCAGAGGGCCCGTGTAGCTTGAATATATGCTATGGACGCTAGTAACGCTACCCCGCAACGTTCTGTGATCTATTAGACCGGAAATACGGTTTAAAGTGGATTTCGAACCACTACAAACATCCATGGCACAGCCGGGACTCGAACCGCCTGGGATACAGAGCGCTCACCGCTTTGTGATTAAGTCCCAAATGACTCTTTGTGTTTTTATACATTTTTATGTAAAATATTATATATTTTTAGGAAATAACGTGCACGTGTGCTCATTAAGAACTTCATAATGGTGGTTTGGTAACTTGAGAAGATGGAGATTAGTCATTGGCTTAAATGAGCACGTGATCAGGACAAAAGGGAGGTGCATTACTGTAATCCCCTATTTTTAATCCCGAATTTAAAAGCCTTTCAGGGGTTTAAATCTGCAAATCTGAAACTACGCCATTCCTCAAAAAAAAAAATCATAGAATAGGCAGTGGGAACAGGGTAATCCAATGAGCCTTTTAGTATAAAAGCATCTTTCAAAATTTCAAATATTACTCTTTGTTTAATCCGCTTTTTTTACAAAAAATTTATTTATTAAGTAACAAAGGTTTTAGATATAAAATAACTAGGTCTCTGAATCCGCGTTAAACTGTAGGCTCCAGTCTAATTAGCCTAAACTGTGCAAAAAATGACCGTAGGGCAACAAACCAAACTAGGCCTCCATTTAAAATGTTAATTTAATCAACAATATGTTTGATAAAATTGTTTTATCGAATCTCTTGCTTTTGTGCATTTTTATGTAATGATATTATTTATTTTATACATTTTTAAGCAATGGTATTATTCATTTTTATTTGGTAACATGCACGTGTTCTTATTAAGAACTTCTTATGGGCAGGTTGGTAACTGGAGCAGAGGCAGATAAGTCTTTAGCTTATATGAGCACGTGCTCAGGACAAAGAAGGAGGGTGCATTACTGAAATCCCCGATTTTATATCCCGAATTTAAGAGCCTTTCAGAGTTCCAATCAATCTGCAAATGAGAAAATTGACCCTTCCTCAAAAAAAAAAAAAAAAAAAATCGTGCAATATAAAGCAGGAACATGGTAATCAATGAACTTTTTAGTATAAAAGCATCTTTCAAAATTTCAAACACTACTCTTTCTTTAATCCGCTTTTTACCAGAAAAATTTAAGAAATAAAATGTTTTTAGATATAAAATAATTAAGCCTCGGAAATCCACGTTAAACTGTAGGCCCCGGTCTAATTAGCCTATACTGTGCAAAAATTAACCGTACAGTGACAAACCAAACTAGGCCTCCATTTAACATATTAATTCCATCGACATTATATTTGATAAAATTGTTTTCGAGGTATTTCTTGCGGACAGAGTTACTCTTTGTGATTTTATGCATTTTTATGAAATGCTGTTATTTATTCTTTATGTAGTAATATGCACGTGTACTCATTAAGAACTTCAAAATGGTAGATTGGTAACAGGAGCAGGATTAGTCTTTAGTCTAACTGGGCACGTGATCAGGATAAAGAGGGGAGGGGTGCATTATTGAAATCCCTGGTTTTAATTCCGAATTTAACAAGCCTTTCAGAGTTCCAATCTGCAAATGAGAAACTTGACCCTACCACACACAAAAAAATTATCTTGGATTAGAAAATGGTAGGAGGATAATTCAAATAACTTTTTAATATAAAATAGTCTTTCAAAATTTCAAATACAGTAGAACCTCTTTAAATCGAACCTCGATAAGTCGAAAAACCTCCAAAACTCGAACATTTTTTTTTTTTTGTTTCCTTCCTTTCAAGCCACAAAACTTCCATTACTCGAAATTTCAACCCTCCATATGTCGAAATAATTAGTCAATTCCCACAAGCCATTTTGGTATATATTTTCCCTCCGTAACTCGTAAAAAAAAATTGAACTTGGATAATGCTTAAAAAAAGCTTAGATAATGCTATAAATAAAGAACTATCAAATTGTCTAAAGCAAAAAAAAAAAAAAAATAATAATAATAATAAATAGATAAATAAAAATAAAATAAAATAACTGGTTTATTTTAATACATAATATTCTTAATTTTAACGTTGTTTCGGAATTATTTTGATTTTTTATTGTAGTACATAATATAACTTTTAAGTTGCAAATAAACATGTTTATAACCCCAGTAACTTGAATTTTTATTTATTTTACCTCTCTAACTCAAAATACGTTAGAAAGAATCTAAACCTCTATAAGTCGAATATTTCCTTACAAAATCCGCGTAAGGCGAAATCCTCCATAAGTCGTAAAACGCTATAACTCGAATTATTTGGCGTCTCCTTGAAAATTCAACTTACAGAGGTTCTACTGTATTACTCTTTGTTTAATCCGCTTTTTACAGAAAGAATGTATGAAGAAACAAAGTTTTTTTCAGACATAAAAAACTTAGCCATCGGAATCCACGTTAAACTGTAGGCCCCAGTCTAATCAGCCCAAAGTGTGAAAAAAAAAATGACCTTAGAGCGACAAACCAAACTAGTCCTCCATTTAACATGTTAATTCAGTCAACATTATGTTTGATAAAATTGTTTTATGGAATCTCTTTTGGCAGGAAAGACTCTTTGTACATTTATACATTTTTAAGTAATATTGTTATTTATTTTTATGTAATAATAGGCACGTGTGCTCATTAAGAACTTCGTAATGGTGGTTCGGTAACTGGAGCAGGGTTGAGATTAGTCGTTAGCCTAAATGAGCTCGTGATCAGGACAAAAGGAGGGTGCATTACTGAAGTCCCCCTGGTTTTAATCCCGAATTGAACACGCATCACAGAGTTCCAATCTGCAAATGGGAAACTTTACCTTCCCTCTAAAAAATAATAAAAATAAAATAAAAATTATCATGGAATTGAAAATGGGAGGAGGGTAACTTAATTAACTTTTTAGTACAAAAACATCTTCCAAAATTTCAAAACCTGCTTTTCATAAGAAAAATTTATAAAGTACTGAAGTTCTTAAATATAAAAGTAACTAGGTCTCCATTAAACATGATTCATCAAGATTATGTTTGAAAAAAATGGTTTCAAATGTATTTCTTGGGGCAGAAGTGACTATTCATGCTTTAATACATTTTTACGTATTATTTATTATTTTAATATTCGATCCAGATTCGATTCGATTTTAATATTCGATTTAATATAACAGGATCATTATTGATTAACCATTTAATAAAAATATCACGGTATAACCATTGGCGAAATCGCAAAATGGGGGCGTTGGGAGTAGCGCCAAATGAGCGATAAGTCGCCAAATATGATAACAATTGCTTGTACTGTTTGCAATTCACTTCACTTACAATCTCAACCTATTTCTTGACCCACTTTGCGGCTCCTATTCTATGATTTTTGCCTAAACATTAACATTTAACAAGCAATATTCTTTGCAAAAATATGAATGAAAAAAAACAAACAAAAAGCAATGCCCACTGAATTAGGGATGCACAGATTTTTAAAAACCCTAAACTATTCCATTTATGAGGGCCTTTCACCTCCCATTTTAAGTTTTGTAAATTACATGAGAGATAATTAAATACATCATTACTGTGATATATATCAAAATAAATAATTCTTTATAAAAAATATAATAAATAAATTTAAAAAAGTCGAGAACACTGATTTGGACATTTATTCTCACCACCCTATATAGTACTTGTAACAATAACTAATCAAACATAACACACAACATTTACAAAGAAACAAAATTCAAATAATAAAAAGTGTTTCAGTGTTTAACTGTTTTTAGAATAGTGTAATTCTAATTTTGTTGTGTAGGCCTTTCTTCATCTTGAAGCCTAGTTAGTCTATAGGAAAATCTGGTCCTGGCCACAAGCAAAAAAAAAAAAAAAAAAAAAAAGAAAACTTCAGAAAGCATTTTGAAAACAAATTTGTTCAAGTGTATTTTTGTTTTTATTCTATTATTTTAAAATTCAGCATTTAATATAACATGTAACAAAAAATGCGTATGTCGCTGTTCTAATTTCGAATACAGTGATTACATTCACATTAAAAAAGAACGTTTAACAGAAAAATTTTAAAAAAAAAAAAAAAAAAACAGAGTGAGTGGGAAAAAAAAATAAGATTCTGTATAATTTCAAATTAAAGTATGCAAGGGTAACTTTAAGGCTTGTTTCTAACAATCTAGTTTTTAAAAAAGGATTATTTATTCAATTCACGTATATTTTTCACAAGTGAAAAAGATTCTTAAGTCGGTCTAGACATATATTTCTCAATATTGACCGAACTCTGTTTGGTTAAAGCATATAAGAAGATCTGATTGGCTGATACAGACCAGAATTTGATAGAAATACCAAATATTTGCGACTTTTTACAGTAAATTCTATAATGAAGAAAAATTTTTCGCAAAATAAACCCCTCAGAATAAACTTTAAAGCCCGAGTAGTTTTAAGGTCCATGTTATCAAAGTTGCTCTTTTGATTATAAAATAAAATATTTTGTGAGTTTTTTTTTTTTTCTTCTAAATGGCAGTTACTTCAGAAGATGAAATTTTTTACTATTTGAAATTTTCTAGATTTTTTTTTTTTTTTTCTTGGCAGGCTGCCAATTTATTTGTTTTTGTTTTAGAACTTCCTTTAAAGGAAAATAACCAGGCTTGTTTTGTTGTAAAACATCTGCATAAATTTTAAATAAATATGAAGGTTAATCACTACAAAATTTCGTCTTTATGCAATTATTCATTTGAATTTTTTTTTAATTTCATTTTCTAAAATATTTAAATTCATTTCATCACAATAATCTAATTAATTTTTGTTGTGTTGTGCTATAAAACAGTCTTGTCATTGTTGTAAAACAACTACATAAATTTTTAAATAAAATTTTAAAGGTTGATGACTACAATATTTCGTCTTTATGTAATCTTTCCTTCGTCTTTTTTTTAATTTAATTTTTTAAAAATATTTAAATTCTTTTCATCACAATAATCTAATTAATTTTTTTTGTGTTGTGTTGTGTTGTAAAACAGCCTTGTTATTGTTGTAAAACATCTGCATAAAATAGTTCGCCTACGGACTCTCACCCGTACAGGAAGCCTATTTCGCGCACCCTGCGCGTAGTCGAGTTTCGGATTTTCGACTTAGAAGTGGAGTCCTTCCACGAATCTATAGTTATCTATCTTTAAATGTTTTACATATTGTATGTTTCTAATTGTATGCGTGTGGTGTTTGTTCATGTGTAATTAAAGCTCCGATTTCTCCAACCTGTGCCTTAAGTATCTCAACCCAACCACACCCAGTTACAATACAGTTGCCTGATCTGCACTTTACAATAATAAAATGGTTTTGAACGAAAATTCAGCAAAATAAATGTGAAATTCAGGCAAAATTTTTAAAACATTATTGAAAATAAATACAGGATTGAATATTTATGACTTTTTCTACATTGCATTTTTGGCCTGATTAATAAAAAGAATATAATCATGCTTAAATAAATTTTTATAAAAAATATACAGAAGAACAGCAAGATGATTAAAAAATGTTAATAATATTTTATGATTATTTTTTTTTTATTTTTCCATTATTTTAATCGTTAAAAAATTATCATTTATTTATATATTTATTTTAATCTTTATCATCATCATCAAAAATTATCAATCATTTTAAACACTTAAAAAATTTAATAATGATAAATAAACAATAAAATGCAAGCATTTAAAATTTAAAAACTTTTAATTATTAATACGTAGGCGAAGTGGACATTCAAAGTTGATGCCACTATTAATATAATTAAAACTGCTAATCACTTTTATTACGAAATGTTTTATGCACAGTTATTGATAAAAAAATTGAAAGAAGGATATCTTTTTTTTTTTTCTTTTTACGATTTACATGCAAAATCTTCACCCTCAAAACAATTTTCCTCTCAACAAAAAAAAAAAAAAAAAAAAAAAAAACGAAAATCGCTGTCTGTCATATCCGCTGCAGATAGATGGCTGGATAGATACATTATTATCTCGTTAATATGTCTCACGTTACAGGCCTTCAAACGCACCGATTGAGAAGGATTGAAGCGATATGACTCACAGCACTGTGTACCGACGCAGTTGCCCCGTCACATAATATCCTGTTCCCGTTCTACGCGCGTGACGTCACAAAAGAACCAAAAGAGAAAACGGCATTGAAAGAGCAATTATCTTATCAAACGCGACGTAATTGACAAATGCTGAGTAAAAAAAAAACAACAAATATTCTGGCTTCTGGTTCATGGCTGTTCAAAGGCGAGTGAGAATATCCAGTTAGGGTTACGGGTAAAAGAAAAAAATAAAAAAGAATTAGAATGACGCGTGGAACGTTTTGATTAAATAAGGCTTATCAATGTCGCTGAAATATTCGGAACATGTTGCTTTGAAGTTTGATAATTGAATATTTTTAAATAAACTCTTTTTAGGATAATAAATATAAGATGCTGCTGGAATGTTCATATTTGAATCCAGACGAATGGAATCGCTTTGATGAAATTTTAATGAAGAATTTCGCTGTGTTCTATTTATTTATTTTTGTTGTGTTGCCAATTAAGGAAGCTTAAAACTAAAGTGAATTAAATGAAGTAGAAGAAAATGAAGAATGTTCATGCTTCGCTTCAAGTTGCTCTATGGAATGTGTATTTTTAATCTTGATATTAATGAGGTAGTTTATTTTATTATTTATTTTAAAAGTTCTGTAAACGGAGGAATTTATTCTAAAATTAGCATTCATTTTTAGTATAAATAATTAAAAATGTCGTGTATTTTACTTTTTTAAAAAATGAATTTCAATCTAAGTAAATAGCAGTGGGAAATGCATTCTATTTAATTTTTACATTTGTCATATGAAAAGAAAAATTTTATTCTATTTATTATTATTTCTTTTTAAATGCTACAATTATGTTGGAATGAGAAGTACATTTTCAATGTGGTATTAAAGAATTCAAGTTATGGCCATTCTGTTTTTAATAAATATAAGTTTTCTTTCTTTTATTATTTTGTTTAATGATTTCTAATTATGTACGAATTAGTGATGTTATATTATTACAATTTCATATGTTTACCTAAAAAAAAAAAACCAGAATTGTGTCTGCCAATAAGGCCTTTTTTGGGTTAAGAAATTTGTTTAAATCACATTTCATAATCAGAAAAACTAAATTATTGTTATATAAAACTCTTCTTAGACTTATTTTAGTTTTAGGCTCTGAAATTTGGACTTTGAAAAGATCTGATGAGGCCCATTTGGGTCTATTTGAGCGGAAGATTTTAAGGGCTATTCTTGGAGGTGTTATGAAAGTGATTGTTGGAGAAGACGATACAACACAGAAATTCATAAATGCTATAAAGACCAGATATAATAAAATTTATTAAGATCAATAAAATAAACTGGGCTGCTCATGTATTTAGAATGAATGATTTTAAACCTGTAAAAAGACTCATTTTGTCATAGCCACAGGGACAAAGAGGAAGAGGACGATCAAGTTGCAATGGATAGACGCAGATGAAAAATGTTAAGAATTGGAGAACCCTTGCCACCCAAAAGAATGCATGGAAATCTCTTCAAAGGAAAGATTTGGCCCACTCTGGGCTGCTGTCGTGCTATTGATGATGGTGATAATATTTCATATGTTTCTGAGGGGTTTGATGGCCGAATGACTAGCGCTCTGCCACTTGGTGCCACAGGTTTCTAGTTCGAGTTCCGATGGCGGCCTGAATATTTGTAGTGATTCGAATTCATTTCACCCCGTTGGTCTCGGTCTAATATGACTGTAGAGACCAGGGCTGTCAACCCTACCCCATAAAATAAAATATCTCCTGTCTCGAAATCTGTCATGAGGCAGGCGGCCTTGGCCCACCATGGTGCTGTTGCGCGAATGAAGAAGAAAAATGTGTTACAGAAAGTTTTATAATTGATGCTGAAATTTTTTTAGATTAAATTAAATTAAGCTTGAAGTCTTAATTTAATATAAAGATTGACATTTTATTGCAAATCTCTTATACATTCATTAAAAAAAAAAGAAGTATAAGAGATTTGCAATAAAATGCATTTATCTTTATAAAAAAAATTAAGCTAAGCTATATTGTAGAAACTAAGAAAAAACTTCAACCAGTCTGTACTAGTGTCGATACGAAATATTCTGCTACTGTCTTCATCGAATCTGTTAGTTTTTAAAGCAATGTTAATAGCACATACCACCAACAGAAAACTAGTCTTCTTGCATGTTATCCGATCCGGTCTATCACTGAGTTGTGAGTAGATAAATACTTGGATATTAGAAAACAAATTGATTGAATATTTTTCATCAATTACAAATATCGCAATAGCTTAGCAAATAACCGTTTTGAAATGCTGCCACTATGTAGAATGTGCACTCGTTAATTGTAAAGCCAGAAGAGCAATTCTATTGTGTTTATAAGCTCTAATTTTTCCTTCTCTAATAATAAGTCATTTAATGCTAGCTGTAGGATCTCTGTCTGACATTTCTTCATCTATCACGAACTCGTGCATCATTGTCTCATATAAATAAATGTAAAGCTATTAGACGGGAACGAACTCGATGACTGTAACAAATTTTTTGGAGTTGATCTCTTCAATAATGTATTGTATGTTTAAAAAAATTCCATAAGTCCCGTTTACTTTCAAACTATTTCAAAATCATTTTGTGACAAATTTAGCAATTTTGGATCCTTCGATGATTATGTTCAATGCAAATAAACCTACTAATCGACATTTACTATTTTGTTTATAATATTCACCATCTAAAATCATAATACACTGGATTGTATCAATAAAATAGGATTATACCAAATAAAGCAGGATTGTAGCGAATAAAGCGGATTGTACCAAATATAACATTGTATATAGGATTGTTCCAAACAAAGCAAAATTTTGCAAATAATATTAGTCATCTATTATTAATGTCTTTAACTCTTCTATAATTATTTACACTCTGAAATCAAAATAACACTGGATTGTATCAAAAAAACAGGATTGTACCAAATATAGCAGAATTGTACCAAATAAAACAGAATTGTGCACATGATTGTACCATAAAAAGCAGAATTGTACATAAGATTGTTCCAAACAAAGCAAAATTTTGCATATAAAAATGCTCTATTCTTAGCGTCTGTAACTCATCTATAATTATTTACCTTCTAAAATCAAAATACACTGGATAGTATCAATAAAGCAGGATTGTATATGGGAGTGTTAAAAATGAAGTAAAATTTTGCAAATAATAATACTCATCTATTATTATTGTCTATATTTACAGTCTGAAATCAAAGTACACGGGATTATATGAATAAAACAGGATTCTACCAAATAAAACATTATTGTACCAAATAAAAATAATTGTATACAGGATTGTACCAATAAAACATAATTGTGCCAAATAAAGCAGGATTGTACATAAGATTGTTCCAAGTAAAGCAAAATTTTGTAAATAATAATACACATCTCTCATTATTGTCTATAATTATTTATCTACTGAAATCAAAGTATATTGGATTGTATCAATAAAACAGGATTGTACCGAATATAGCAGGATTGTTCCCAAGAAAATAGAATTGTATTAAATAAAGCAGGATTGTATCAAATAATGATGGATTGTACCAAATAATGCGGGATTGTGCACATGGCTGTATCAAATAGACAAAGTACACGGGATTTTACCAAAAAAATTTCAAGAAGTCTAAGGACAAGTTATTGGCTTCAAAGGAAACCTCACTGTTGTTAAAGAAGGGGTAAATAGTAATCTTTCCAGGAAGGCGTCAATATTCCGAATTCGAGATTCGCGTTAGAAAAACCATAAAAACCAACCAGGAAATCTATGGTTATACATAAACTATCTCATCCATGTTCATTAGTTTTTCAAACAATATCTAATGTTTCATAATGTACTTGTAGCGCAAGCACGTATGTAAAAACATCATATTTCCATTGTGCCTCATATAGCAAGGTAGCCATTATGTATGCTGCTTACACGTATCAGTATTATATGTGCATAAGTTATTTGTAGAGCGTAAAAGATTTTAAACTGAATTTCATAGCATCGGGCATTTTATCACTATACTACTTAGACATGAAGCACACAAAATTGAATTTATTATGTTACATACGGCTCATTAGATATGGGTACGCTTTCATGCCAACGTTCATCGCTCAGTACACTGTAAGTATTGAGTATGAGACACTGTGAGTACGAGAGCAAAATGTGACCCTCCAAACACCATCTTTGAAGATATTTGTTTCAAATTAATATTGTGCCAGGAAACAAAGTTGCACATCGAAGTGCCACATCTGCCCATTCAGAAGTTCTCAATAAGTTCAGATAATTACTGACTAAATCTATAGAAGCATATGGTTATATCTCTTACATTGGTGAGAAATCTTAGTATTTTCAACAAAACAATAATAACTCAACTGTACCAACTTCGATATCAATAACCTGCTTTTACCTCACACCGACTCCCTATAATTATTCCATTAAGGAAACAACAGAAAAAAAAAAAATGCAAAAATTCTCAGAAAATTAAGCTGTCCATCAGAGATTCCTCCCTCCATGATCAATAAATCCATAAACGCTTCTTTTTTAGTTAATTCCACCCCCAGAAATCAACTCCTTCTTCCCGCAATCAGTGCTCCCTCCAGTTTCTTGGCTGTCAAAAGAATGTCACCGTTCAAGACTCATTTTCCGCCGAATTTGGGGGTGATTATCCGCTACTTTGTGTGTCAATCACGCCCCGAGCACTTTAGCCAAACCACTTCATTCCAGCATCGCATGCAAAGTACTTGCAGATGAAGTCGGTTAGTTTTTATAGATCATTCTAAAAGCAGGCATCCGTTCATCAAGCTGCTGCTTATCAAATGAAGACCGAAGAAGTATTTATTTATTTATTTATTTAAGATTCTTGTAGCCCGATGTATTCGTTTTTTATTTCATTGTTATTTAGGAGAACAATCCATTATTCAAAGATTCGTAGATGAGGGGTTTTTTATTTATAATTTTTAATTTTATGAGTGAGCTACGGAAAATAAGAAAATAAATTTTATTTTGAAGCAAGTGAAAGATTTATTTATAGATATGATTTTTAGTTTTGTCCTCAGGGTGGTCCTCTAACTAACGATTACCAATTCTATCAATGCTATGATAAAGCATTCTCTGATAGATATCCATGTTAAGATGACTCAATTTTACAGCCTTTGATTCGATTACGAAAAAGAACCATAACACAATTTTCTAACTTTAAAACGTAAAAAGAAAGATTATCCTACGCTTTAACTAACTAACTAATCCCTGGCACTACAGTCCATGTTGAACCATGGCCGTGTGCCTACTGGCAGATTCCAGAACGAGATGTTCTCTTTTTTACGCGGTAGAGTTGTTAGCGCAACACCCCACGGTCATATTAGACAGGGACCTACGGCTTAAAGTGGATTTCGAATCACTACAAGCATCCATGATACCGCCGGGGCTAGAACACGAAACCTGTTTCACCCCTAGACAGAGCACTAGTCCCTCGACCATCAATCTCTTAGAGTGGGCTTCATGTTCTACTTATACATGCAACGAATAGCCCATTGACAGGCGATGAGGGGAATATTTATATGCTTTTATGGGTAACTGCTCTGCATTTATGTGTCGAGTGGGAAAACCTCGAAAACTCCTATCAGGTACGAAACTATTTAGGCTGTCACAATCGTCTTCAAGGTCTCCTCGTTCCAGCAAGCAGAGATTGTAATGGATGCCACCAATGGATACAAGCCTGAGTTAATTTACCATCGGGACACAAGTCAAGTATTCAAATATGGTGAACACCATTTCAAACAGAATTTTGACAAATTTTGCTTCCTCGCGTCAGTATATGAATCTGCTAGACTAGTGCTCTAGGCTGGCGGCTAGGCAGAGGCTGCAGGCTGGCGATGGCATGGGTGTTTGTTAGTGGATCGGAATCCACATTAAACTATAGATCCCGGTCTAATTAGTCCAAAGTGTGCAAAAAATGACAGTAGAGTGACAAATCAAATCAGGTCTAGGAAAATTTGACAGAAAAATTTTGCTTCACCCACACTATTCTCTCAACCTCCCTCTAACAGATTACCATCTCTTTATAAGCTTACAGAAACATTTTGCAGGACTCTTGCATACATTTGTCTAAGTTTTCAGTTTCATTTCAAATGGAAAAAAAAAAAAGTATAAAACTTTTGTTACAACTTGATATTATATCGATGGATTACACTTGGTAGTAACTAACTAACTCCCTGACACTGCAGCCCCTTGGTAGGCAATGGCCGTCTTAATAAATTTTTAGAAGATTTAGATTGATTAATTAACTCCCTGCATTACAATCCATGTTGGATTATGGCCAACTGCCTACTGGCAGATTTTTAAACATGTTTTTACGAGTAGGGTTGCCAAACCCGACGTCCAAAGCTGTAGAGTCATATTAGATCGGGAACTATGGTTTAAAGTGTATTACGAACCATTACAAGAATCCTTGGCACCGTAATAGTAATCTAATAAATGGCACATTATAACAGCCATCTGATTGAATATGTTTGAATTCTCTCAATATACTTTTTTAGAGTACGTAATTTTTCTTCTTACCTTTCTATTGCACATTTTTTTTTTTTTTCAAAACAAACAAAACCACACGGAAATGAGTTATATGTATTTCATATATGCATCAAACCATGTTTGTAAATTTATGTCCTTCCAGCCAGCCATGAAATCTTTTGCCCTAACCATCCATGTCCCCTCGAGTAACCCCACGGCGCTCTCCACTCCAGGAAGAGGCAGCCACATTGTGTCTTTATGTGTAAGATAATTTGAGGAAACGATTTCTGCTTGCCTAGCCTTACGCCCAACTCTCTACATTCATATTAGACCGGAACCTACAATTTAAAATGGATTCCGAACCACTACAAGCACCCATGGCACCGACCGTTAGTCACTCGGCCGGCAGGCCCCTCATTTGGTAGTAAAGGTTTTCTTAATTATGTCGTGGACTTGGTCGTATTGACCATTTCCTTGTGATCAGCCCAACACAAACTAGCCTTGAAGAAGACATGTCGTGTGGGCTACATCGCCGACCGCCGTTACGCATTTATCACTATCCAGGGGGCACGTGTAACTTGAAGATATACTACGGAAGCGAGTGACACTACCCCACAACACTCTACTCTACTATCCTGCGGTTTAAGGAGAATTCCGAACCGCTTTAAACATCCATGGCACCGCCGGGCTCGAACCCTGTGGCACCGAGCGCCAGAGCCTCACTGCTCGACCATCAGACCCAAAAGTAACATAAAAAAGGGTTTTATATAAAATGTACCACACTTTAATGCCATTATAAATGCAAAGGACGAGATTTCTGGTCACTCGGCCATTAGGTTCCATTTGGTAGTAATGTGATAAAAGGCACATTATAACAGCCATCTGATTGAATATTTTTAAACTCCCTTAATGAATTTATTTAGACTACATAATTTTTTTCTTACTTTTCTATTGCTCATTGTTTTTCAAAACAAACAAAACCACACAGAGATGAGTTATATGCATTTCATGTGTGCATCCAAACCAGTCATGGAAATTTATGTCCTTCCAGCCAGCCATGAAATCTTTTGCCCCAGCAATCCATATACCCCCCGAGTAACCCCCACGGCGCTCTCCACTCAGGAAGAGGCAGCCACATTGTGTCTTTATGTGTAAGATAATTTGAGGAAACGATTTCTGCGTGCCGTGCCGTCCCTGGGGGTTGTAGTGGGCAGGGCAGGGGATAGCGTGAGGGCCCGGGAATTACTTCATTGTGTTGCGAACACACGACTCTCGGCTAGATTCACTTAGCAATCGCTTCTTCGTTTATTCCATCAACCCCTACCACCACCCCAGAATCTCGACTGATAGTGTGATGGCGTGACCTATGGACTTGGATTTTGTCCGTCCCGAATGCCCCGTGGATTTCAAGAATGAAAACATACACATTAAAAAAAGTATGTGCAGTTGTCGAAGTCATGTATGAATTTTTTCTGTCATTAATTGATATGGTCACGTATATATGAAATATTTTTTTTTTTTGTGATAAAGTAGCTGTAAGTGTATTTTGCTTGATTAGGATCCAATATAAAAAAGTGAGTTGCTATTCAGTGAATTAAAAAAATTTCTTAATGTTGTAATTATAGGCAAAAGTAAGAAGGCAAATCTATTGCAACTGTATAATTAATTTTAATTATTGGTAATAGTTCATTGTTCTTCAATATAATATCTTTGCTTTTCAATACAATTCGCCCATCTGCCTCAATAAACCTTTGTATTTCTTTACAATTTGAAGAAGTATAAGAGGTACAAATTGGAGAAGTACAAAGAACCAATATAACCAGGGATTTATTTTTCAAAAATTTGAAAAGGAGCCTGTATCCAATCAAACCAAATCCAATCACAAATGCCCCATGGATTTCAGAAATTAAAACATACACATTAAAGAAAAGTATGTGCAGTTGTCGAAGTCATATATGAATTTTTTTTTTTTTTCTTTCATTAACTGATATGGTCACGTATATATGAAATATATTTTGTGTCTGGAGTAGCTTTAAGTGTGTTTTGTTTGATTGTGAACCAATATTAAAAAGTGCGTTGCTATTAAATGAATTATAAAAAGATTCTTAATGGGTAGAAGCAATTATTATTTTCAATTTAAGCAAAAATAAGGAAGTCAAGTCTACTTACTGTAGAATTAATTTTAATTTTTAAGATATATTGTATCCAATACAATATAATCCTCTTCGTATCCAATACAATTAGCCCATCAAGTTTTTGTATTTCTTTATAATTTTGTAGTGCAAATCTTGTAAAGGATCAATATAACCAGGGATTTAGTTTTTCTCAAATTTAAAAAAGATCTTGAATCCAATCAAATCAAATCAAATGGATTTCAAGAAAGAAAACATGCACATTAAAAACAGCATGCGCAGTTGCCGATATGTCTATGTCAGCAATCATATATCTCTATTTTTTTTTTCCTTTCATTAATTGATATGGTCACGTATATATGAAATATTTTTTGTATTAGGAGTAGCTTTAAGTGCATTTTGTTTGGTTGCGAACCAATAAAGTGAATATAATAGATTCTCTCTTTTTTTCTTTTCATTAATTGATTAATTTTCAATTTTTTATGATAATGCGTATATAATCTTTGCCTTTCAGAAATTTTTTTTTGATAGAAGTAGATTTAAATTTTTTTTTAGAAGTAGATTTAAATTGGTTGCGCAGCAAAAAAAAATGCGTTGCTATTAAGTGGATTATAAAAGATTCTTAATGTACAATTAGCAGTACAGCATACAGTCAATAAGCTTTTATATTTCTTTATAAATTGGGGATCTTGTAAAAGGCTTATGTAGCCAGGGTTAAGTTATAATGGTTATAAATAAGCACGTTATTTTGATAAAATCAAATAATGCACATCTTTATTATGTTTTGGATGATGGAGTTAAAGAGAATTTTACTCCATCAAACAAAATTGACAAAAGATGCTCATCTGTTAGTACTGAACGACTTTCAAAAGAGATTCAACAATTCTTCAAAGATTCATCAACATTTCAACATGCTATCAAATTGATAGTAGTACCACAATTGAAACAGAAACCACCTTACACGATTATCGATTACTAGAGTTGTAACCCGCTGTCTTAAGACACCAAAGCGCCTTCGCTGTAATTGTCTCGTAGCTTCCAGCCATTGCTGGGTGGTGAGCAAAAGCAGTGTGCTTACCACAGCGAGGTTGTTCCCAAGCGCCCTCTGAGATAACGCTAATTCAAACATTGAAGAAACATGATTGCATTATTAGGTTTGCAATAAGAAGCGTATCATTTTGTCTCCAGACATGCAAAATAAGAAATCACTTTTGGGACTTGAATTTTTGGATACGAAATCAACAGAAAGTTTAATTAAATTAAATTTTTTTAAACAAAAAAGTAATTTTAATTTAGCTACGAAGTTACTGTTTAGCTACTGTTAAATCATTATGGAATCACTCAAGCCAAATAAAAGTAGTTTTGATAAAAAAAAAATAATAATAATAATAATAAAAAGAACCATTACACCGTGAAACTCAGTGAATTATTCAACACTAATAATATAGTAATAATTAGTGTAATAATTAGTAGTAATTCAGTTTATTAGTTTGATATATTATTACACCAAATAATATATTATTTGGGGACAGATGGCCCAAGAGCTCGGTACCACAGGTTTCGGGCATGAGTCCCGGCGGGACTATAGATGCTTGTAACGGTTCAGAATCCATTTTAAACTGTAGGTCCTGATCTAATAGGACAGTTCGGTGTAGGATGACAACCCTTACCCGTAAAAAAAAAAACATTTCCTGTTTTAAATATGCCACTATGTAGACGGAATTATTTACCATGGGGTTGTTGCGCAGTTGAAGAATAAGAATATATGTATACTATTTACTTTATTTTTAAAAATTTTTTTTTAATTTCTGTTTTTAATTCGAAAATTGTTTTTTTCTTTCCAACTCTGTTGTATTGCATACTATTAGGGGAAGACCATGTAAAACGAAAAAAAACTCTACCATACTATTGCTGCCACTATTAATTAATTAATGAAAGCTTGACTTATGGCTATTTAAAAGTTTGCCCGAGATGTGGCCTAGTGGTAAGGTAAGCAACAAATGTCCAGTTGTATTGCATACTATTAGGAAGGCCATGTAAAACGAAAAATCTACCATACTATTGCTGCCACTATTAATTAATTAATGAAAGCGACTTATGGCTATTTAAAAGTTTGCCCGAGGTGAGGCCTAGTAGTAAGGTAAGCAACAAATGTCCAAGTATTTTTTAAGTTCGCCCATACGTAACCCATTTCTGAATCACAGAGAAGTTAAATGCATATGTTGATTAAATGTATAACTGTGTAAAAAATTTCGAACGATTTGTAAACTGTTAAGAGAAATTATTTTTAATATTAGAGTAGAAATTTATCCGAGGCTAATTGAAAAGAATTACAAAATTCTTTTTTGATTTTTACTATTTTTTTTTTTTTTTTTTTAATTTTAAATTAGGAGGATGAATTTTTCCTTGATTTCACAGTTTAAAAAACGAAGCGCACTGGTGAATTTTAGAGGACCCTGGTTCAAATCCACTGGTAGATTTCCTTGAAGTCATTGTTACCAGAAACGAAGGAGAGTCTCGCATTAACACTCAAGTTGGAAAAGGAGTTTTTCAAATCTTATCTACCCCACGACACACAAATGCAGGGCAATTACACTAAAAGTCCTCTCAAAAGGCAATGCCTCTCTATCATCTCATCCAACAGTGCGTTATTTGTTGCATACATAAGTAGTACAGACTTATTGACTTATTGATCTAAATATATATATATATATATAACCGGTTGCCTACTAGCAGATTTCGAGACAGAGATGGTTTTTCTTTTTAAAGGGTAGTATTATCAGCCCAACGCTCTGCAGTCACATTAGACCGGAACCTACATTTTAAAGTGGATTCCAAACCCTACAAACATTAAAATCGCAGTTTAAACTCGTAGGTCTCAGCCTAATATGACTGCAGAGCGTTGGAGCTGATAATCCTACATTGTAAAAGTAACCGTCTCCTGTCTCTTGAAATCTGCTAGTAAGCAGACGGTCTAGCCCACTATGGGCTGTAGTGCCATGGAGTTTATGTATATAACTCCTTGGCACACTATATATGGTGTTGAAGTGAAAAAATAAACGATCGGTAATATTTGTTTTGAAAATTATTAAAATCGGAAATAATGGTTTATTTGAAAGAAATACAAATCAGTTAATACATCTTCCCAAGATAATGGTTTTTAAGCGCGAGCAAATCCTGAAACTAACCCTAGACAACAAAAATAAAAATAAATAATTGGAGGAACATTAAAAGTTATTAAAACACATAATAAAATAATATACACAGATCACTAGGAAATAAAGTGTAATCAAAAGTTTGGTAGTGAAAATTTTCAATGACAACTTCTGGAAGGAAATAATTCTGAGACATAGCTGTTATTTACTATTTCCTTCTAAAAATTGACATCGATTGCTTATGTTTAAAGGAGTTTCAAAATTGCTTCTTTTGACACCAATACTTATAAATAATCTTGTGCCACATGTATGTTTTTGATAAACGTTTATTACTTTGTTTTTATTGACTATTTGTCAAAGATCAGTCAGATTTATTTGTCAACATTCTCCAGACGCAACTCAGTCTCCGCGTTCGATCGCTTTCATTACGAAAGGTGTTCAACTGATAAAACTCGCGGGTTGTTGACTCTGCTCGACAATAACATGGCGATATCTGAAGGAGCGTCAAAAAAGTCCAAAACAAAGTCAGTCAACATTTACGACTTGCAACTGCTTGAAATATGTATGGCGGGATATTTTTGACATACGGAATTTGTCGGAAGAAAATAAGTAAGCTGTAATCGCACAAATCGATATCAAAGAAAAAAGTGAATTGGACAAGACATTGACCAACATTGACAGAAATTTTAATTGAGTGACCAACATTAGACAGAGAATTTTAATTGATGAACTAACATTCACAGAGAATTTTATTTGATTGACCAACATGACGGAGAATTTTAATTGATTGACCAACATTAGACAGAGACTTTTAATTGATTGACCAACATTGACAGAGAATTTTAATTGATTGATAAACAATGGCAGAAAATTTTAATTCATTGATCAACATTAACAGAGACTTTTAATTCAATGACCAACATTAACACAAACTTTTAATTCAATGACCAAAAAATTAGAATACTTTTAATTGATTGACCAACATTGACAAAGAATTTTATTTGATTGACCAACATTGACGGAGAATTTTAATTGATTGACCAACATTAGACAGAGAATTTTAATTGATTGACCAATATTGACAGAGAATTTTAATTGATTGACCAACAATGGCAGAAAATTTTAATTCATTGTTCAACATTAACAAAGACTTTTAATTCAATGACCAACATTAACACAAACTTAATTCAATGACCAAAATTATGAATACTTTTAATTGATTGACCAACATTGACAAAGAATTTTATTTGATTGACCAACATTGACGGAAATTTTGAGTGATTGACCAACATTAGACAGAGAATTTTAATTGATTGACCAATATTGACAGAGAATTTTAATTGATTGACCAACAATGGTAGAAAATTTTAATTCATTGATCAACATTAACAGAGACTTTTAATTCAATGACCAACATTAACACAAACTTTTAATTCAATGACCAAAATTAGCAGAGACTTTTAATTAATTGACCAACATTGACAAAAAGAATTTTAATAAATAACTAATGTCTGAACTGTCATTTTATTAAATCGGTGATATTCAGAAACTTGTAGTCGCTCATCCAAGGCATATAAGTATAAAGTCCTATGAGTTGTGGTCTGATGGAATTGGCCAGTGGATCAATTGGCAATGGATTGGCCTCTGTCTTTGGAACGACAGACTTCAGGTTCGAATCTGACGGTAGTATGGATGTTTCTTAAAGTTTCTGAATCCACGTTAAACTGTAAGTCCCGGTCTGATTAGCCCTGTGTGCACCGTAAAGCGGCTGATTTAGCCTGGTTCTGGTACTACGTACTTCAGGTTCGAAAATGACCGTTAAACTGTAGGTCCCAGGCAAAGTGTGCCAAAAGACCAGAGCAACGAACCAAACCAAAAATCCTGTAAGTTATTTAGTATTTTCATCATTATTTTATTGCTTCTGCCCAGAAATATATGCTTGCTTCTTGATTTTTTTTATTTGTGTTCTAATTATTTATTTTTAGAAGAAAAATAGAAAAAAAAAATTGAAAGAAAAGATTTTTTTAATCATTATTTGGTGGATTTTCACAAATTTCTTTCAAAGTAAATCTCATTTGGACAGTTGTCCATTGGTGTATCAGTGTGGTCAATGGATGGATATTGAATCGGAGCTTTTCAATTTAAATGTTGCCATTATCCAATTAATTAGAGCTTTTACAATGATGGAATAGTAGGTGTGTTTCTTTCAATGTAATTATTGTTATTTTGGTCAGTTGACAATTTGATGTGTGTCAGGTTAATGGATGTATGTTGGATCAAAGAGCTTTTCAATTAGTATGTGTGCAATTAATTAGAGCGTTTTTTAGAATGATGGAATAGTAGGCATAGGGTTTTTTCTTCATGTGTAACACAAATGTTATGTGGCAGTTACCTTTAAATAGATATTCAAAAAAAAATGATTCTTCTATTACACCATAAAGAAAAAGAACTATCATCTCAATCAGTTTCAGAAAGTAAACAATTTTTATTTTTGTGCCCAAAACATTTAAGAAAAATATTTTCTTTTCTTTTTTGTTACATTCTAATTCCAAAATCATAGTGATTAATACCGTTAACTTTAGAAATAGAAAGCAATTGATAAATTTAGATATCTATGTATTAATGCATAATACGTATCAAAATTATATCCTAAATTTAACAAATAAAATAAATATCTAAGGAATTTAATATATCTTGAATGTAAATTCAAGTACTTTTTCAGAATTAATAACGATAATGAATATCTTCCTTAAAGCTGAATTAATAACAATAATAAATATCTTCCTTAACGTTGCATTAATAACGATTAACGAATATTCTTCCTTAAAGTTGAATTAATAACGATTGAATATTATCCTTAACGTTGAATTAATAACGATAATGAATATTTTCCTTAACGTTGAATTAATAACGATTAACGAATATTCTTACTTAAAGTTGAATTAATAACGATAAAGAATATTCTTGTTGAATTAATAGCTATAATGAAGAATATTCTTCAAGTTGAATTAATAACGATAATGACATCTTCCTTAAAGTTGAATGAATAATGATAATGAATATCTTCCTTACAGTTGAATATATCTTTCTTAAAGATGAATGAATAACGATAATGAATATTTCTTTTAAAGTTGAATTAATAACTATAATGTATATCTTCCTTAAAGTTGAATTAATAACGATAAAGACTTCTTCCAAGTTGAATGAATAACGATAATGAATATTTCTTTAAAGTTGAATTAATAACTATAATGAATATCTTCGTTAAAGTTGAATTAATAACGATAAAGACTATTCTTCCAAGTTGAATGAATAACGATAACTTTAAAGTTGAATTAATAAATGAATATTTTCTTTAAAGTTGAATTAATAACGATAAAGACTATTCTTCCAAGTTGAATGAATAACGATAATGAATATTTTCTTTAAAAGTTGAATTAATAACTATAATGAATATCTTCCTTAAAAGTTGAATTAATAACGATAAAGACTATTCTTCCAAGTTGAATGAATAACGATAATCAATATGTTCCTGAAAGTTGAATCAATTATACATTTTTGCAGTCATTAAATTTTTACTCTTTTAGAATCACAGATAAATTTCATTTTACTTTATAAACGCACAAACAAGTGTGAACTTTAATGTCATTTTGAAAACACAGCAGCTTGAGATTATTTGTATTATTTTAAATTGCTGCATGAAAATAATATTTTCGGTAAGCCACAACTTTCAACAAATATCACTTTTAGATATCGTAGCAATTCCAGAAATAACTTCTTATACTTATACTTCAAGAACCCATAACAACTGTCGAAAAGCACTTCAATCTCAAAGATCACATGCGTTCCCCGGTTTTATTGGGAAACAATCAGATCATATAATGTCGAAGAAGTTTTAGAATTTAATAACTTGGCGAGCACTGAACTTTTGCTGTTAAGTTTATTCTCAATAACGCACTTCAAAAAAATTTTCTTTCATACGGCAACTTCGGAAGGAACATAAATTTGAAAAGCAATAAAACGTCTTTTTTTTACGATGAGACAAGGCGTCTTAAAACAACAAAAAGCCTTTCCTTACACACGTTCGAATTTCGAACAGACGAAAAAAAGAAATTTCGAAGCCGTACGTTCTCGAATTGTTGGCATGTTGCCAAGCACGATTTTATACTCGGAAGTTATCTTTCCGAGTTGACATCGTAAATTTTGGTTTGTAAAAAATTACTCTTAAATTTAATGCCTTCATATTTTCTTCTCATATATTTTTATCTCATATTCGTCGATTGGTGAAACTTAAACTGCAATAAGTTTCAAGATAAATTTCAATTTAGAACTGCACAATGTTTATGAATTCAACATTTGCATATTTTTTTAACAATAAAGATTTTTATTGTACTTTGGTGTTGGAACATTTTGGTCTGAAATCTATTTCATTACAAGAAATATATTCAAATGGTATTCAATTTAAAATTATTTTTAATATAACTTGCATAATTTAAACTTAGAATAGGGAGTAAACGTTTATAAGATTAAATTGTTAGTGATTTATCATTTATTTATTCTACAAGTGTTAGATTTTTTTCTCCTACAAAATTACTTTTAATTTTTCTATTATTACTACTTGACATAAAATAAATTAAAAATTATTTAGAAGTTCGGAATATATTTAAATAAATTATATTTTCTTCAAATTTTGTATCTCCTAATTTAAATATAAAATTAATTTTATTAAATTTTGGTTGTAAAAATTACTCTAAAATTTAATTCTTTCATATTTTCTTCTCGTATATTTTATCTCGTATTCGTCGATTGGCGAAACTTAAACTGCAATAATGTTCAAAATAAATTTCAATTTGGAACTGCAAAATATTTATGAATTTAACATTTGCATATTATTTGAACAATTTGGTCTGAAATGTATTTCATTACAGGAAATATATTCAAATGGTATTCAATTTAAAATTATTTTTAATATAATTTAATCTTAGAATAGAGTAAACGTTTATAAGGTTGCATTTTTTATTGATTTATTTTTATTTATAAGTGTTGGAATTTTTTTATTCTACGAAATTATTTTAAATTTTTATTATTATTTTTGACATAAAAATAATTATAACAATTTTTTCGAAATTTGGAATTTATTTAAATAAATTATATTCTCTTCATTTTTTGTATCTAAATATAAAATTGATTTTATTAAATTTTGATATTTGTTTAACATTTGTTAACTGGTTAAAAAATTTTGTAATTAGAATCATTTCTTTTACTTAATCATCGATTAAGTAAAAAAATACTTATAATTTATGCATTATTTATTGCATTACTTATAATTTATTACTTATATTACTTGCTACTTATATTTCCCTTTTATATACCAATGATTGATGACAAATTCCGGTTGCAGTTAGAATAACCATAATTTAAGAATGATTGATAGAATTAACATTATTTAATTACATTTGTAAGCAAAATAAGGAAAAAAAATAAACTTTTTTTTTTTTTAATTTCTAGAAACAATTACCCATAAACCGTAAACCGTTTTTTTTTTTTTTAAATTCTATATTATTAAAAAAATTTGATTTTCTAGTCATAAAACTATTTCAATTATATTAATCATTTAATTACTTAATTTGAAATATTAAATTGATTTAATTTAAATTAATTAATCGCTGTATGTATTTATAATGCATATGTATTATGTATTAATAAAGAAGTGTATGTTTAAACAAATAAAACCCTTAGCTCATCGACATATGCAAATTAGAACGAAATGATAGTTTACATAATATGAATAATTAAATTATACAAAAAATAAATGGTATATAAAATTTTTATTTATGAACTTTTTCTTAATATTGAAATTTTTTTATTTGATGCTTTAATTAAAAACCTACTTTTATTCAAAGAAATCTTCTGCCCCTGAACATATAAATGATATATGTATTTCCTTGATTAAAAGATAATGGATAAAATACTTATTATAAATAATGCTGGTAAAGAATCACGAAATGTAAATGTAAACTTTGAAAATTTTATACATTTTCAAAGTCCACGCTTATTTTTAAAAGAATTCTTTCTTAATTGATGATTACAGATTTTATTCGTGACCCAGTTGTACCATTCGCTATTTAATGTAAAGAAGATGAGTATCTCTAATAAACTTCCCAGCTGCCTAAAGTAAATTAAAAGAATTGTTTCTTATAATAACACACAAAGATGGATCAGTTACTATTGTAAATGATCCTAGCAAAATTCTTTCTCGTCACTTTTCTATTTAATGTGAGAAAGGAGTGTTCGATTCCCACTGATGGCTTGCACTACAGGTACCGTTTTGAAAAATGAGTAGATTCGGTGCAAATTTCTCTAATACAGACAATAATATTCAGCTGCCTAAAGTGTGAACTCACGGACATATGATAATGGCAGGATATTTAACTTCTACGCAATTGTGTGTTGCATGTGAGAAAGCAAGGAAAACATTCATTAGGCAGTAGCCTGACTATTGATCTGAAACCCCTTATATACGCTGCTAGAATCGCCGCACATAAGGTAAAAATGTTAAGGGATACTACTACTACTACACCACATCATTGTACATAGAGCTGAGTTACCCCTTTACAGATTAGGAATGATGTGGGTGAGATGTCTGATTTGGCTCTGTGACGCTGTACTATCGTATGAGACAGGGATCTACGATTTAAAAGTGGATTCCTAATCACTACAAACATCCATGGCACCGCCGGGATTCCAACCCGAAACCTTTAGTACCAAGCGCCAGAGTTCTCGGCCATCAGGTCCGTTGTATGGTAAGGGATAACCAAGATAAGAAGCATACAAGGGACACTCATGGTATCCATTACGGTCATTGCTCACACAAACGAGCAGTGATGGCAATGGACGCCATAAGCAGATTCGAACATGAATCTCTGCAACAAAGCTGCGAGCATTATCACTGTGGCATGAGTTGTACTTCCTTCAATTTTGTAACGGCTTGATGGGCCATTAAGCTATCAATAACTTTAATTTGTAGTTAGACCATTCTTATCATCAGATAAAAATAATTCCTACTCTAAAAATAATTTACATTTAATTAATATTAATAATTTTTAATATTCTTTTTAAAAAATGACTGTAATTATTTTTATATATGGCTGTTTTTTAATTTCTTTTAATATAAATATATATATATATGGGTCTGATGGCCGAGGGACTAGTTTTCTAGTTCCCGAGTTTCGGAGTTCGAGTCTCTACCGTGCAATGGATGTTTGTAATGGTTCGGAATAAACTTTCAACCGTGGGTTCCAGTCTAATACGAATGTAGAACGTTGGGCGTAGGGCTGACAACCCTCCCCGTAAAGAAGAAATCGTCTTCGGTCTCGAATGCGGCCTGATGGTCATTGGCTAATGTTCTGACCTTTTGACCACAATCTTCAGGTTCAAATCCTGGCGGTTATGGATGTTTGTTAGTGGTTCCGGAATCCACGTTAAACTGTAGGTCCCTGTCTCATTAGCCCAATGTATGCACAAAATGACTGCAGAGCGACAAACCATACCAAACCAGTCCTTCATCTTTGTAAGCCCAGTCTGTTATCCCAATATGTTCGTAACCGTGACCATTATCCCATTATATAAATGCAAATTAGAGAATGGATAAAAATCATTTCGCAAAAGAATACCCATCATTGCCTATTGATTTCAATTCACCACTTACAAGCACGATTCAATGTGCAATGAGCATAGAATTCTACAAGACAATTGGGCGCCAGGCGAAATGGACCCGGCATCTTTCCAATCAATAGCATGTGTTGACTCTTGATTGAGGGCCGATGTTGCTCGCGTGAGCCGAGATGAGTGTGACGCCCAAAACACATCAAACCAATCCTGTTCTCGGTAATTGATTCCCGGCGAATAGTGTTCGCCGGTGCATGCTAACAGAGCCTCTGTGTTCACCCAATGAAGGATAATAATTCACCAATAGTAGCTCCAGTGCCGCAGCTGAGTGGACTTCGGAAAGGCACTCCGCATTGTAGCATATTTGCTCATTGTCTAATGAACAACTGACGCACAAATGTCACGCGTATTAGCAATAATTAGCGTGATGCACTTCAGTTAAAATGCCGTTGTTCAAACATAGTTGCGTTATTGAACAAAAAAGAAAAGGTGTGCAGTTCAATAATGTAGTCATATAAGTGTATCTGTTGTTGCTGTTGTGCATATTGCACATTAAAATGGTGGTACAATAGGTACTTTGTGTCAAAATACTTGCAGGACAGCAGGTATCATATTGTTACATCGTCTTTACGGCTTATTGTGATAGTCAGTGCAACGTCTCGACCTATACTAGGCCTATAACGGCTTCAAGAAGAGGACCACTTTCAGGTTCATGGAATCACTTTAATTTTTATTTACAAGCACTATTAATATGCACAGAACTCTATTTACCAAAAAAAAAAAAAAAAAAAAAGGAAAATTAAAGATAATTTGATTCACAAGTGCAGTTCATTCCAAGGTCGCAGATTTTTCAGAGTTCTTGAGTCGACGACGAATCTAATTGCCTGGTCTGTGGTAAACTTTAATTATCATGATACATGATACATGAAACCATAAGTGGCTCACTTGGGAAACAGGTGGAAACTCCTACCTGTTCAGTCACTTCAAAGAAAAAGGCAACACTTCTTATCGACTTGTTGCAGAATTCTCTTTCTCTCCTTCTCCAAAAACCTCACTTTAAGAAAATCCTTCAAGAGGGAGGGAGGGGGGAGTCGGCTTCCCTCACCTCTCATTGGGTGGACACTTCTTCAGCCCATGGTATAACACCCATCGCGATGCAGCAACTCATCACAGTCTACACATCCCGTCTGTAATTGTTTCTCTATGTGAAGGTCGAACAGACAATCGCTAATTTCAAGAGGTCTCATTATCCATGACACTGAATATCTGCTATCAGATTTGAGTGACAGGTTGTTCTCATGAGTACAAAACACTAATTGCATGTAATATAAATATCCACAACACTCAAATTTGAGTGATTATTATGTACTTATTAAAGAATATACATTCCTCTCTCCTGGGAACGAAATGCTATAACTCTTCTCGTGGGAAAAATGCTACATCAGTAATAGGTTAAGGTAGTAATAGCTTAGTAATCAGTTAGGGTGTTACCATAATCGGATCATAGAATCTTAAATATTCTTAAAGAAAAGTTAGAGGGTAAGAAAAACCTGGTTGTATGAGACAGATGGAAGAAGATTTCTCTGACCTATTTTCCCTTTCTTTTCCACTTCGTAACATCCGAATCCTTTTCCACAACTTTCATCCATCTCTTCCTCGGCCTTCCAGATTTACTCTTATACTCTATTTATCTTTGTCTCTTTTCACTGTATTCTTCTGTACTTAATTGTTTTTATGATAGTCTTTTCCTTATATATTTTTTGTCTTTCACTGCTAAGTCAGAATCATCCTAATTCTTCTCTTTGCGTTAGGCCGTAGGAATAGGGTTTTTACAAATCAAGAAATCATCAAACAAAAGTGGTATCTTAATAACAACAGGTTTTTTTTAGTACTAATCAGATCGTGAGGTTTTCTGATGCGTTTCAAGTATTCTGTTATGTGTTAAATTATATAAAATTATCATTTGGTGCTTTATAGTAAAGCATTGTTCAGCAATAACGCCAACAAATTTGTTGTTATGTATGGCTTTATTTTAACTCAATCCATACATATGTGCCCACTTACCGTAGAAACAAAAAGAACACATAAACAAATCAAAATCGCAAAGGGGAAAAGACCAGACATTCTTAACAAAAACGACCGAAAGGCCTTTAAAACAAATGAAATGTTCTAAGGATAAAAATTTAAAAAGCTAGAAGAGCCATCATAAAAGTCCCTGTGATCAGGACATGTTTTCTCTAGCCCTCCACTAAACAGCACACGAATCACCATTCTATAGTAAGTTCGAGCCCAGCCCCGAGCAAACAAGTAGATGGGAACAAATTTATTATCCAACTTTTAAACAATTATATACATTTATACCCAAAAGATTTATGAAATAATTTTTCAGAGGCCTGAATGGTCGAATGGCTAGCGTTGTGACGCTCGGTACCACAGGTTTCGGGTTCGAGTCCCGGTGGTGCCATGGTTGTTTGTAGTGGTTCGGAATCCACTTCGAAAAGTAGGTCCCGGTCTAATAGGATCGTAGAGCGTTGCGGGGGCATTGTTACTCCGCGTCCGCGGCGTATCTTCAAGTTACACGCGCCCCCTGGGTAATACAAAGTGAGTACGTCTGTGCAGCACTTGCCTTAAGGCATCTAGGACCAAGCTGTCTGTGTTTGCCAGCTGCATTAGAAAGGAAAAAAAGTTATTTTTTCAGAAATATGGATCAATTTTAGTTGCTTACCCTTATGCAGGACAACAAAAAAAATTATATCAACATAATCATCATCATTGGCGCAACAGTCCCTTGATGGGCCAAAGTCTGTGTGCCTGCTGGCAAATTTCAAGACATTAATATTTTCTTTTTACAGGGTAGGGTTGCCAGTATTACGCCTAATATTCATATTAGACCGGAATCTACGGTTTAAAGTGGATTCGAACCACTAAAAGCATCCGTGGCCCGGCTGGGACTCGAAACCGAATCCAGACTGCTAGTCACTCGTCCATCAGGTCCCTCTATAATATACAGGAGAGTTTATTTTCAATCAATATATAACTTAAAATACCTGTTTGAAATAATTTATCATAGAGGGGGGAAACAAGTCCAGGTTATTTATAGATATTCTGCTTGATCAACTTGCAGATATGCTTTTTTTTTTTTTTTTTAAACTTTAGTAATTCTGCATTACTCATAAGATATAAACGGATAGAGAGTCTAAATATCCTCAGAAAACTCTTTGAGATATAACTGACTCGCCTTTACGTGTTGCAAGGCAGGAAACCCATAAAATTCCGACCAGACAGACAGACCGATTATCAATGCAAGATGATGACACGCTTCCATAATTGCCATCAAATCTTCTCCCTTTTGGAAGCAGTGGAGCAGGAAATTGAATCTTAATCCGTTTTCCATAGATATCGATCGAATCCATGTTATTCGTATAATGATATGAATCATTCCATCATCATTCAGTCATTTGTCGAATCCTAAAAATTCGAATCCCAGTCAAATGAATTCTGCTTAATACAAGGATATTTGGATGAGTTTTTTATTACTATTTTTTTTAAAGATAGATCGCGTTAGAGCTTTTTCTCGAATTTTCTTCTCCTGTTTGGGTTAGACGATTTTGGCTCTGAGGTGTCTAATTAGTCCCGATATCTGAGAAATAATCCTATAATAAATTGAATCTTAATCCGTTTGCCATAGAAATTGAGCGAATCCATATTATTCGTTTACTGTTACGAATCCATATTATACGTATAATGATATGAATCATTCCATTATTATTCAGTCATTTGTTGAATCATAATAATTCGAATCCCAGTCATCCTAATTCTGCTTAATACAAGGAGATGTTAGCAAAAGACCCCGCACTGTTCTAAATATTTTAAATTAATTCCTACAACTACCTAGACGAAAAAAGTTCGTTTTTCTCCTAATTTGTCATTCGGGGTTCTTACATGCAACTGATTCCATCAACATCTACATTTTTGATATTTTTCATTTTATAATTTTATTAAATAAATAATTTCTCTTTTAAAAAAAGGGCATTTAATTATCTATTTTGCTTATTAACTCAAAGGGCATGAGACCACCGCTATGTTTCAACATTTTACAAAGAAGGAGCTAGTGGCCGCTACGCGGCCAAGGATCTCCCGTAATAATCTACAATATAAATACAACATTCGAACCCTAGGCTCTAACAATTCACTGGCCACCACTGACAGTCAAAAAGCTGAGGTTTTAGCTGACAGCCTTCAGGAACAGTTTCTTGAGAACAACATTAATAATCATGATATAGAAAATCTCGTTGAGTCCACTATCACAAATTTTATTAATACTTGTCAA
This sequence comes from Caerostris extrusa, assembly GCA_021605095.1. Lineage (NCBI taxonomy): Eukaryota > Metazoa > Arthropoda > Arachnida > Araneae > Araneidae > Caerostris > Caerostris extrusa. The sequence goes on along the minus strand of BPLR01019551.1, from coordinate 28,120 downwards.
GTCTCTGAAATTCCTATCACTAAAGCATCTTTCGTTATTAATTGCATTTCCTCACTGAAAATTAACAAATCTCCTGGCATAGATAAAATTACTAATAAAATGTTAAAAAACCTTCCTTTCAAAATAATACTTGAGATACAGTGGGCCACAAAATTGAGTATACACCTTAGAAACTTAGAGACTTTTTGCAATTACAAATTAAATATTGCTTTAAGATGATTGAATTTTTTACCTTATATACTTTAGTCTATGCTTTATCGTACTATACTTATAAAATTGTTACGTTTATTTATTTTTTTTACGAAAAAAAATAAAATATCTGAGACGAGAGGAAAAACAACACCACAAAAATAAGTATACACCTTTATTAATTTCCTTTTAACGTAGAAATTAATATTTTGTTGCATAACCTTTTGTTTGAATTACAGCTTGTAATCTTCTGGACATAGATTCTACTAGTGTTTTAGTGGTTTCAACAGAAATTTTAGCCCATTCTTCTCTCAGAACCTTCTTGAGAACTTCCTTGCTTGTGATTTCGTGCTCATGTACAGCTTTCTCTAATTGCGACCACAAATTTTCGATGACGTTTAGGTCTGGAGACTGGTATAACTGCACAATCTTCGCTGTATGCTTGGGGTCGTTGTCCTGCTGGAATATGAAGCTTGACCCAAGCCCCAACTTACTGGCACTTTTTTTTCAAGTTATCGTTTAAAATCCCCAAATATACATGTTTGTCCATAATACCATCAATAAAGCAAGCTCTCCAACTCCTCCAGCCGACATACAACCCCAAATGAGAACAGTTCCACCTCGAACTTGACTGTCTTAATGGTGTTTTTAGGTGCCAGTGCTTTCCCAGCTTCTCTCCATATTTTAAATCGTCCATCACTTCCGTAAAGATTAAAGATTCTTACTTTCAGTAGAAAATATTACAGTGTTCCAGAAAGAAATAGGCTTTAAACGTTCTTTGGCGAAAATCACTCTCTTTTGTCTATTGACATACTTGATGAGTGGCTTTCGTATTGGTGTACGGCCATGAAACCCATATTGGTGAAGGGTATGTCGAATTGTTTCAACTGAGATCTATTTCCCGATTGTAGAGGACATCGATAAAGCTAGTTTAGACGCACTCACCCTCGGAACTTTCTTTACTGAGTGAATGATCTTCCTCTTCGCTGTAGTACTCAGTATTTCTTTACGTCCTCTTCCAGGAATATTGGTCACAGATCCAGATTTTTATACGTCGGTAATATTTTTGGACACAACCATGAGTTACACCAATCAACGAAGCGATTTCTCGAAGAGATTTGCCCTCTTTCGACCATTTTACAACCAATAAACGCTCAGATTGAGTAGTTTCTCTACGAGAGATCATTTTACGATTTTTAATGAGGAAGAAATACTATTTAAAAGCGTTGAAGTGCAATAGCACGTGTTATAAACAGCAGCTACTCCTGAAATGCTTTAAAGAAAATTTGAAACTAAAAAGTGGGGGCATAATTTACAAATATAAGAAGTGTATACTCAATTTTGTGGCATGGTTTTCTATCTTTTCTTCAAATCGCTTAACTTTTTCGTAATAAATAAGTTAACTATAGAATTGTGTTATTATAGGATGGTAAAGCAGAGATTAAAGTATCTAGGATAAAAAAATTTATCTATATAAATCAATATTTAATTTGTAATTGGGAGAAGTCTAAAAGTTTTAGAGGTGTATACTCAATTTTGTGGCTCACTGTATGTAAAATTACTGATTCTATTCTTCATACTGGTTATTATCCTAAGTCTTGGAAAACAGCTAGAATTCTCCCAATTCTTAAACCTGGAAAGGACCCTACTTCTCCTATTAGTTACAGACCAATTTCTTTACTCTCTTCTATTAGTAAACTAATTGAAAATGTCATCCTGAGCCTTCTTAAAAATGAGTCAAATCAAAAGAACCTTTTCATCCCACAGCAATTTGGATTTACCGAAAAACTTTCTACAACTCATCAGCTCTACAATCTCACAGAAACTGTTGCTGAAGGATTTACCTGGAAATATGAAACTGCTGCAATTTTTCTTGATGTGGCAAAAGCTTTTGATAGAGTGTGGGTTAATGGATTGATTTACAAACTCATTTCTTACAATTTCTCTCCTTATTTGATTCAAGTAATTCGTAACTATCTTTCAGACAGACACTTTGTTGTCGCAGTAGGGAATACTGATTCCTCAATTCGTGATATTCACGCTGGTGTGCCCCAGGGCTCTATTCTAGCTCCTTTCCTCTATAATATCTTTATCAACGATATTCCACAAAAGAACAATATCAAAATTAGTCTTTATGCTGATGACACTGCAATCTTAACGCAAGGCCGAAAAACTTGCATCATCCAAGAAAATTTGCAAAATTATATCATTGATTTAGAAAAATGGCTCATTAACTGGAAGATAAAATTAAATGTGGACAAGACAGAAGCAGTTCTTTTCACTTGCAAAAATCCTATAACCCTCTAATATTAAAATATACAATAATTATATCACCTGGTCTAAAAGAAACTAAGTACTTAGGAATTATCCTTGATAGTAAACTTAACTACAGATCGCATATCTACAACCTTAGAAATAAATTCAATACTCAATTTAGAATTCTCTACCCCTTAATCAATAGAAATTCAGTTTTACCTCTTAATCTCAAAATTCTAATATATCTCTCTTATCTTCGTCCAGTATTAGCTTATGCAAAACCCAGTTTGGGGTTCTGTCGCACGTTCAAATTTTGAAATTATTCAAAGGCTTGAGAACAAAACTCTCAGAATGTTAACGAATTCACCCTGGTACTTTCGTAATGACGATATTAGACGAGCTCTCTCGATTTCAAGTTTAAGACAATTTGTTCACAAAATTTCTACTAAATTCTATAATGATATGCGAAACATTAATAACCCTGTATTAAATATCCTACAAAATTACGATTATGATATTTCTTCCCGCAAACATAGCAAAAGACCTCGCACTGTTCTAAATATTTTAAATTAATTCCTTACAACTGCCTAGACGAAAAAAGTTCGCTTTTCTCTAATTTGTCATTCGGGGTTATTACATGCAACTGATTCCATCAACATCTACATTTTTGATATTTTTCATTTTTATAATATTATTAAATAAATAATTCTCTTTTTTAAAAAAAAGGGCATTTAATTATCTATTTTGCTTATTAACTCAAAGGGCATGAGACCACCGCTATGTTTCAACATTTTACAAAAAGAAGGAGCTAGTGGCCGCTACGCGGCCAGGATCTCCGTAATAATCTACAATAACTAAATATAAATACAAGGAGATGTGGACGAGTTTTATTTATTTATTTTTTTTTTTTTTCATAGATCGCGCTAGAGCTTTTTATCGAATTTTCTTCTCCTGTTTTGGTTAGACGATTTTTCTCTGGGGGGGGCTAATTAGTCCCGATATAATAACCCTATAATATCATTGTGTCATTATGTTCGAGAAATCAGAGAAGTAAGACGATATATTTCTAATCAAGAAATGAATGTTTGTTTCCTTAGATGTTGAGATGAAGGGCATTGATGAAATTGAAGAATGAAATGCTTAAAAGGAAAAAGACAATTAGGGGCCTGATGGTCGCGTGGTAGCGCTCAGTACCACAGGTTTCGGGCTCGAGTTCCGGTGTTGCCATGGATGTTTGTAATGGTTTGGAATCCACTTTAAACGGTAAATCCCGGTCTCCTATGTCTGTAAGAGCGTTGGGTGTAGTGCTGGCAACCCTACCCCTTAAAAAAGAAAACATTTCCTATCTAGAAATCTGCCAGCAGGCAGACGGCCTTGGTCCACCATGGGGCCATTGCGCCAGCGATGATGATGATATTAACTAGCGTTGTAGTAGAGTGTTGTGGGAGTAGTGTTACTCGCGTCAGTAGCGTATCTTCAAGCTACACGTGCCCCATAGGTAGTGCTAAATGAGTAATAGCGGTGCAGCCATTGCTTATAGCATAAAGATTTACTATCTCTGTATTGCCAGCTGCATTAGAACAACAGGAAAAAACAATTTCGAATGCAGAAGGAACCAAATAACTAAATGCATGGAACAGCAATAAAAGTTTTACCACCAGTCGTTCTACTTTTGAAAAGTTCACGAGAAAAGAAATGCAAGAATGATAATTTATAAGCGCTAAACGTTTTTCACTAATTAATTAACTTTAACGTTATCTGAATTTTCACTTATCCTGTGTGTTCATTATTATTGCCGTTCAAATGTTTTCATTTTAGATTTTATTAAACTTTTAAGTATGTTCATTTTATTTTGGGAACAACCCCTTAATCCGAGTTTTTAGTAATCGGAGTTGGCAACACTCATGATTCATTCGGAATTTAGTTGAAAATAAACATATTTAATGATATGCGACACATCAATAACCCTGTATTAAATATTCTACAAAATTACGATTATGATATTTCTTCCCGCAAACATAGCAAAAGACCTCGCACTGTTCTAAATATTTTAAATAAATTTCTTACAACTGCGTAGATGAAAAAAAAAGTTCGCTTTTCTCCTAAGCTATTTTTCTCCTAATTTGACCTTTGCTCATTCTGTTTTATTACATGCAACTGATTTCATCAACATCTACATTTTTTGAAATTTTTGTTATTTTCATTTTATAATTTTATTAAATAAATAATTCTTTTTAAAAAAGGGGCATTTAATTATCTTTTGTTTATTAACTCAAAGGGCATGAGACCACCTCTATGTTTCAACATTTTACAATGAAGGATCTCCGTAATAATCTACAATAAGAGAAATAAACATATCGGAATCTTAATTTACATCCTTTAGCGGCTCTCTCATATCAGAATACCATATTTGCTCAAACCTTTTTTAACAGAAATCATTTTTCGTCTCAAAATCCTTTCATATTATAATAAATAATCAATCTGATTTTTAAGTTATCAATAGTTCATTGTTTACAATTTCGGCATGTATATTTTTTAAACATCTTGCATGAAAAATTTATTATTATTTTTAAACTCCAGTTAAATGCAGATAGGGAAAACTGGAGAACTAAGCTATATCAAAAATACTTAAAACCGAATAAAATGTAAAAAAAAATATGTGAAAATTAAATTAAAGAAATTAAATTTTTATCTAAACGAAAACAATCAATACAAAAAGTAATAATAACAATAATAAAACTAGAGATAAAAGTAAAAAATTATTTATTTTTAATTAATTTTATGAAAACTTCATTTTTTTTTTTTTTTTAAAGCACGTTCCATTTAAATGTTAGATAAGCGAAAACAGGAGAACCAAGCTTTATCAAATATAATTAAAACTGAATAAAATTTTAAAAAATATGTGAAAATTAAATTAAAAATATTAAATTTTTGTCTAAACGAAAACTGTCAATAAAAATAATAAAAAAAAATATCGAGTTAAAAGTGAAAAAAAATTATTTATTTTTAATTAATTTTATGAAAAACTCATTATTTTTTTAAGCAAACTACAGTTTGTTAAATAAGGTAAAATTGAAGAACTAAGCTTTATCAAAACTAATTAAAACTGAATAAAATTTTTAAAAACACGTAAAAATTAAATTAAAAATAATAAATTTTTATCTAAATAAAAAATAAAAAAACTGTAGAAACAAAAATTTAAAGATTATTTATTTTTTAAGTGTTTTTTAATGATAACGTACTAAAATAAAATTGGAAGAAATGGAAAAAATTATTTTTAATTGTTTTTTAATGATAACGTAATGTACTAAAATTCAAACATTGCGAAATAAGGTAAAAAGTAAATAAAAAACTCAAAATTCCTTGAAAATTCGAACATTCAAACAATCAAAAGAGTTCATTTAACGAAATTTGCATGAAAAATTTATTTATCTCCAGTTAAAAGTTAAGATAAGGAAAACTGGAAAACTAAGCTTCATCAAAAATAATTAAAACTGAATAAAAGTTTTAAAAAATGTGAAAATTAAATTAAAGAAATTAACTTTTTAACAAAACCTAAACAATCAATAAAAAAAAATTGTGGAGATGAAAATGGAAAAATTATTTATTTTTAAAATTAATTTTAATGTTAACGATGTACTAAAATTCAAACATAACGAGATTAAATAAAAAAATAAATAAAAAAATTCAAAACTTCCCTGAAAATTCGAACACGGAGTGACAAATAGAAAGAACAACAGTCGCAAGGTTTCATTTGAACGAAATTTGTTCAGTAGGTCAATTTTTATTTCAAAGCTTTAATTTTTTGAAAGTATTTTATGATAAAAAAATTATCGTTTTAAGTGTTTAATAAAACATAACTCCAAATCAATAAAATTCGTTTGAAGACAAACGATAAATTTCTATTATTATTTTTTTCCCCTATCCTTACAATACATCAATAATTCAAAATAACTGACAAAAACAAGATAAAAGTAAACAAACATAAAAAAACCGAAACCAATCTGAACACAATGAGAATTCAGAACTCCCTGAAAAACCTGAATATTAAAAAGCAGAAAAATAACCGAACGCATTCGAAAAAGGAACCAGACAGAACAATGTTGGAAACGTAATACTTGTTTACAGACTATTTTCGCCATATTTCAAGGCACCTCCAAACCAAAATGGGAAAAAATCTAACAAAACGAAAAGCACATGGAAAAGGAAGAGGGGGAAGGGGGACATGCATTGTTGTTATGGGTTGCTAGATATGGAAGGAGGGGGTGCACACGGGGTGGTGGAGCGGAAAATCTCACAGAGGACAAAGTTGTGCATGCAGGATGAATTGGCACGGTGCCAGACTTGTGTCGTTGCACTGTCGACTCTTTTGGTACTTTGATTTCTATTTTTGAAGAGTTAGGGACACGTTTGGCGACTTTTGGCGATTTATTTTCTTTTGTTCTGTTGGCGACGTTTCAACAAAGGCGGAAACAAAAATTCTTTCCTGTACTTATATGTTTAATAACAATTGCTTAATCGCAGGATAAACTGCTTTCCTAGAAATGAGTTATTTGAAATTTGGAAACAAAATTATTCACTGCAGCAGTATCAGCTGTGTTTTTGTTTATTTTTAATGAATTTTAAACATTTGCAAACGTAATTGTTTTTAGAAAATACAGCTACAATCATATGCCATATGATCATATTTAAAACATGTTTGTATATATTTATTGTCTGATAAAGGGGTTGGAATTCTTGAACAAAATAAATAAACCAGTATTTCCAAGACATGAATATTTTATTACTTTTTCTCTGATTTTTTTAATAGTATTCCTTACACAATATTTTTTATCTATCGTTGCACTGTAGTCTTTTTGGTACTTTGATTTCTATGTTTGAAGAGTTTTGAACACGTTTGGCGACTTTTATCTAAAATTTGGCGATTTATTTTCTTTGTTCTGTTGGCGATGTTTTAACAAAGGCGGAAACAAAAAACTCTTTCCTGTACTTTTTCCTTTTTTTTTTTTTTTCGCCACAAACTTTTTGTTTTTTTTTTAAAAAAAAAACTTTTTATTTCTCAATTTATGATGTCAAGTTACATGAATTTCCGTTTTCTCTCTCGTTTTAATTAAATAAAAAGAGTAAATTTTTTTTTTCCACCATTTTTAATCATAAGGGAATTTTAAAAGAAAAAAAAGATTTATTTGATTACATGCGAGCGTTGACAAGAGACATCATTAATAAGGTTCACCCTCTCGCCAAGTGAGCGCAGTTTTTGCACAACAGCACAAAAGATGGTGTTATTGAAATGTATAAATGCATTTAGATTAAGCTACAAGTACTTGATTAATTTATTTTTAATTGCATTGATTTAAAAAAATAAATAAAAGACTTTGAAATAAGAAAAAAAAAGCATTCTGACAACAATAATTAGAGAATTGTGCAGATTTCGTCTTATATTCTAAATATCTTGAAAAGTGCCTTTGGCAATGAACCCTAATAATAGAAAAGAAAAGGAGAAAAAAAAAATTCGAAGAATTGCCACAGCGCAATTAACTCTCACTTTTTTATAAATAAAACGATAGTAATCAATAAATTAATCATTTGCAAGTGTGGCATTGCGACAATCTTTCAAATAATTAATTAAACCGTGTTCAATTAACTTTTTTTCTGATAAAAGTATCGATTAGTTTAATTTCATGACAAATATTATTGCTACATAATGACTAGAAAAAAATATAATATATTTAAACAAAAATCCATTTCACTTTTTTTGAAAGGCAATAATTATAGTATTGGATGGTAAATGTTGAATATTGATTGAAGATTTAATTTCAGAATGGGATAGGTTTGCTGTAAAAAGAATACTAATTGCAAATGGTTAATGATAAAAAGAAAAAGAAAAATGATTATTCATTAACTTAAATTATCATTATCATTTTCTGTATCGTTAAATTATGACATTGCGTATTTCTTATGTGACTGTTTTATGTTTAATATTTTTTAACATTTGTAAACATAAGCGATTTAAGAAATTACTGCTGCAATCATATGCTATGTGATCATGTTTAAAAACACATTTACATATATTTAATAACTGATAAAAGGATAGAAATGGTTTAACAAACTAAATAAGCTAGAAAAAGCAAAATGAAAAATAGTTTAATTAATTTTTATAAATATTTAATAAATTTAAATTTAAAATATTTTAATTAATGTTCAATGAATATTTTATTTAATTTTCTCTTTAATAGTATTGCATTGCCGACTCTTTTTGGTACTTTTATTTGGACACGTTTGGCGACTTTTATCTAAATTTTGGCGATTTATTTTCTTTGTTCGGATTAAGGATGTTTCAGCAAAGGTGGAAACAAAAATTCTTCCCTGTTCTTTTCCTTTTTTTTTTTTTTTTCCTCCCCACACACTTTTTTTTTTTTTTTAAAGCCTTTTATTTCCCAATTTATGATGTCAAGTTATATGAATTTTTGTTTCTCTCTCTAGTTTTAATTAAGTAAATAAGAGCAATTTTTTTTTCACTTTTTAATCATAGGGGAATTTAAAGGAATTGAAATAAATAATAAGGGAAATAAATCCTAAAGGAATTGAAAAATCCTTGAAATTATTTTGAATAATAAAGGAAAATTTTTTTTTAAAAAAAATTATTAATTATTAATTAAAAGAAAATTAAAAAATTGAAAGAAAATTAAAATTAAAAGAAAAATAAAAGAAAATTAAAAATTATTCATTATTAAAATTAATTAAATTAATCATTAATAAAAATTGAAAGAAAATTAAAAATTATTTGAAATTATTTAATAATAAGGAAAATAAATCTTAAGGGAATTGAAAAATCCTTAAAATTATTTTAACCTTAAGGACTTACAGATATAATCGACTAAACCGATCAACAATTTTTTAATCATAGGATAAACTTCTTCCTTACAAAAGAATTATTTGAAATCTGGAAAAAGAAAATTATTCACAGAAGCAGTATGTTGTGATTTTGTTTATTTTTAATGAATTTGAAACATTTGTAAACATAAAAAAAAAGCTGTAAAATACAGCTGCAATCATATGCCATGTGATCGTATTTAAAACACGTTTGCATATATTTATTGTCTGATAAAGAGGTTGAAATTGTTGAACAAACTAATTAAGCTAGTATTTCCAAGACATGAATATATTATTACCTTTTCTCTGATTTTTTTCTTTATTAGTATTTATTATACGCTATTTTTTTACCTACAGTTGCGCTGTCGATTCTTTTGATATTTTGATTTCTATTTTTGAAGAGTTTTGGACACGTTTGGCGACTTTTATCTAAACTTTGGCGATTAATTTTCTTTGTTCTGTTGGCGACGTTTCAACAAAGGTGGAAACCAAAAATATTTCCTGTTCATTTCCATTTTTTTTTCTCCCCCGCACACTTTTTTTTAAAAACACTTTTTATTTCGCAATTCATGATGTCAAGTTATATGAATTTTTCACTCGTTTTAATTAAATTAAGAATAATTTTTTTCTTCGCTTTTACACATAAGGAATTTAAAGCGAATTGAAATAAATAATAAGGGGAAATAAATCTTACAGGAATTGAAAAATCCTTGAAATATTTTGAATAATAACAGAAATTTTTTTAAAAAAAAAATTATTAATTAAAAAAAAAAAATTAAAAAATGAAAGAAAATTAAAATTAAAAGAAAATTTAAAAATTTAAAGAAAATTTAAATTAAAAGAAAATTTTAAAAATTATTAATTATTAAATGGCGATTAATTTTCTTTGTTCTTTTGGCGATGTTTCAAACTCTTTCATTATTTCCTAATGAAAGAGTTTGCTCGCTTTGAAATTTTTATCACTTTTAAATGAAAACTTTTCATACAAATAATTAAAAGTAAATAAGAAGAAATAAGATTTCAATTGACAGATCGCTAGAAATTCTTCACTAAAATTAACAATCTGAACTTTAAAAGATATTAGGCATTCAAAAAAATAAATAAAATTATATACCAAAATATTCTCTAAATTACAATCGATCTTCCATCATATTTCTTAAGCAAAACAAAACTACTTGTATACATAACCACCACCACCACCAATACCGCTAGAAATCTTCTGTAAAACTAACAATTCAATTTTAAAAAGATATTAGGCATTCGAAAAATATAACTCAATTGATGTACCAAAATATTTTCTAAATTACAATCGATCTGTCATCATATTTCTTAAAACAAAACCAAACTGCTTGTAAACATAACCACCAAAATCCTTCTCGTATTCTGATCGATTCTACTCTAGCTAATAAGAGCAAACGACCTAATGTCCCATTATCCCTAGCTGTAACAAAGATGTTGTTTCCCGATTAGGAAAATTTTCTGCGGGAGAAACCAAGATAAGATTCACTAACTCGATTACCCTAAACCTATACGATTCTTTTCTTGATCTGGGGTTTGAATTTCGTCAAATTATCGCCCTCTCAGCTTCAGCGATTAGGTTTTCGAACAATCCATTTATCGTCTGCGTTTTCCCTTTGATTAGAAGGAAATGAAGTGAGTTGAGCTCGCAGCTGCAGATAACGTTTGTTATTCTAAGAGAAAGACTGAGTTGAGTTGAGAGGTATCTAAAGTTTTCGTGAGAGTCGTTTTCTGATAGTATCTTAATATTTACCCATCGCATCCAATTTATGATTCGATTTAGAAATTTGATGGAGTTTGAATAGTTGTTGATCGAAACGGAGTGGGTTTTGTTTAGATTTCATTGAAAAGAAGATCTGAAGCATAAACTTTTGTACGGAATAGAACAAAAGTAGAATAAACAGAGAATAATAGAATAAACTTTTTGTTCTATTCCGTACAAAAGTTTATTTGTGTGCAAATGAAATGTTTATCTCTTAAACGATGACAAAGAATAAATCGTTTATCTATCTTTTCAAATGGATTATTATTAAAATGTTATGAATGCAGTAATTTAAACTTTTTTTTAATTTTCATAATATTGAAAGAAAAGGAAAATCTACTATATAATCAAAAATATTCGATGACTTTTAAAATAATAGCTATTCCATCGTTTGAATATGCAAAAATAAAAATAATTGAATAGGGGTTCTAAATTCGTAAAAAAAAATATACATATATATTCGATGATTCTATTTTTCAAATAATAGATACTCCGTCTTTTGAATATGCATAAAATAAAATAAAAAATTAAAAAATTAAATATAAGTTCTAAATTCATAAAAAAAACTTACAAATTAAATTTTAAAAACATTTAACTTTTTATGATGTTTTTTATCTTCAACAATGAATTTCTTAAACTAGAAAAAAAAAAAAAAATTAATTATCTCTCTGTGTTTAAAAAATAACTATTCAAGTAGCATTTTTTTTTTTAAATTTTTATTAACGCCCAACCATTTTAAAAATTGCTTTTTCGAGTTTATTATAAATAAATTTTTCAAATAACGTTGTTGTAAGGAAAACTTTAACATCATGATAGTGAAGACTTAGCATCATAACAAAATAAATATCGCCATATGAAATATGACAATATTTATTTTATCATGATAGCGAAGTCAACTATGTATATTTGATAGATATATTAATATAAATTCAATTTTCATAAGAGAAATACCCAAAATAAATTGAAAAGAAACATGCTTTCCAATTTAAATTTAATATATGTTTAATTTTTTTGTAATAAAATGTTTGCTTTATAATCTTTCGTCGTTTTATGTTTTTAATAAAAATTTCAAATCGAACTCGACTTTACAATTTAAAATTGAGTCAACCTTATTTTTGGAAAATGATTGTAAAAGCAAACATTATTAACTTTTCCCAGACTTCAATATCTTTTATTATCTATGCATCAGCAAATATTGAGATGATCCTGTTTGTTCTTTCAGACGATAATAAATGGAAAAACATACTAGATGTGGAACTTTATATTAATAACAGAAATATATTTGATCAAGACAAATAATATAAAAGATACAGATATCTATACTGAATTACTGAAGAGTAGATATAGTAACTTTTTTCTTCTTCATTTTCCATTATAATATGACTGGGAGACAAAGAGTTGGAAAGCAATAACATCCAATATTCCTCCTAGACTAATATACCTCGTCTTCCCTTATTGCAAAGGATTCTCTCCCCACTCGCATAAAAAAAAAAAAAAAAAAAAGAACATTTCCACCAGAAATTGTAATTGTTCTAGCAACCCTTCTAATGTTCCATGTCAACACACTGAACTCTGGTAATGGAAACAGCAGTAGGAAATGGGGATAGTAATAAAATGGCGATCACCATGCTTTCGTCTTGAGGGAAGAGAAAAAAAAAAAAAAAGAAGAAGAAGCAAAAATTAAAGAAAATGGTTCTATTTCTCTGTTCGAAAGAGATATTCGTTGGTGCTAGACGGTGAGCCTCCTTGTAAAAACAAAAGAGGGAAGTAGAAAAAAGATTCTGTGGTGCTTCTTTTAGTTCGAGTATTTATTCCTTTTTTTTATTTATTCTTATTCTTTTTCCTTTATTTTACCATTTTTAGTAGTGTCTTTGTGTTTTTAAGGGACGTCAACTTCTCCCACTTGAATAATCAATGAAAATCATTTTCATGATATGATGGAGCGAAAAGAAGTGAAGAGAGACAGAGAGAGAGGAAAATGTAATCGTCTGGAAGGTTTTTATTCCTTTTTACGGACTGCAGCAGTCGAAGTGCTTTTTTATTTATCGTTTGCTGCTTGCTGTTAAAAACAAAAAGACTTTTAAAAGGCAGATTTTTTTTTTTTTTTACTATGTCTTGCTCTTTTTAATCAAAAACATAACAGCACAGTGCCCATATCGCTATTTATTATCGTTTGTTTTTGATGAAAAATTCAGAGTGAAAGGGGGGGGTGAATGAACTCATCGAAAAATTAAAAAAAATTCAAATATTTCTATTTTTCTTAGATTGTTTAAAGCAAAAATAGAAATGTAAATTTACTGATGTCCATATTAAATGGAAAGAATTTTCAGCTTTCATAATATAGCGTAATAATTTATGAATAAAGATTAGAAGAAAAAAAAAAATAGAGCAAAAAACTATTAAACGTGATATAATGTATAATTCTTTAGTAAATAGTTGATTTTTTTTTCAGGAAAATTTTTATTGTCTTTTGCACGATTAAGTAATGAAAAAATAGCTGAGTTAAAGTGTTGAAGTTAAACAGTAGAGAATAAAAGAAGAATATTTATTGTACAAAGGCATTTTGACTACAACATAAAAAAATATCAAGTGATTTCAAAAATAAGTAAACATTTCATTTGTCACAGTTTTCAAATGGAATTCTGCAAAAACTTACGATTGCTAAATACAAAAATATTTACAGTGGCTCCCATAAGTATTCGAATATTTGCAAAGAATCTTGTATATGACCGATTAAAGAACTGAAAATACTTCATTTATTTGTACTTCACTTTTTTTCTTAAAAATACTTTTCGTTGTAAAAAAATAAATTTAGCCTTTTCATTTATTAGAGGAGCGGTGAAAATGAATTTACATATTAATTATGACACTAATAGGTTTTGTCGACATTATTTGCGAATGCTACATTTTTTTTTTTTTTTTTTTTTTCATTTTAAATGAGAATACATGACAAGATTTATCATCTACAATTTCAAATTATCAATTCTTTATTTAAAATAAATGAATAATATCAAACTTTGAATTGAATTTGAAGCAATTTACATCGAGGTAATAACTTCAAGTTTCTTGAAAGTTTAATTTTAAAACATTTTAAACTATAACCATTAATGTGAAGCTTTGGTTTGTCTTTCTACGGTCATTTTTTACAAACTTTGGGCTAATTAGACCAGGACCTACAGTTTAGCGTGGATTCCGAACCACTCACACACATCCATGCCATGATATTTTGCATATATATATATATATATATATATGCAAATATAAGGAAAGTAATTTGTATTATTAAGTATTTTTAATATCTTAATTAACATAATGGGTACATTTTCTTCATTCTGGGTACATTAAATATATACAATTTATTTAGAAAAAGATAGTTTTTACAGCTGTCGTGTGTCAAAATAAACTTCTACCAAATGCAGTAGAAGCTAAACTTTATTTATTTATTTTATAAACGAAACTGTCTGTTTTGCCAGCTGCTTTAAAACAACAACAAACGATACTTGTTGAACTTCATTCTACATTGCAGAATAAATAGACAGAATATCAAATAAACTTAAATTTTCAAATATAAAATCGTGCCAAAAAAAGTTTTTTTTTTTTTTACTAGGATGACAATAAACTTTAATGGAAGAGAACGTATTTTCTCATATTTTTTTGTAAAATATTTCGTTTTCAATAAATATTTCAAATTCATGTAACAAAGTTTGTGTTTACAGCTGTCCTGTGTCAAAATACACTTCTACCAAATACAGTAGAAGCTAAACTTCTTTATTTATTTTACAAACGATACTTGTTGAGCTTCATTTTGCATGCAGAATAAATAGCCAGAATATCAAATAAACTTAAATTTTCAGATAAAATCATGCCAAAAAAACAGGGTTTTTTTTCAATCATGACAATAAACTTCTATTTATTTACTTTCAATTTTCATTCCAAATTCAATTTGTTGCTTTTTCTTTAAATCCTATATATATATAAAAAATAATAATAAATTTGCAATTTCGTTTTAGTAGTAATATAAAAATAATAAAAAAGAAAAGAAGAAGATAAAGTAGTAGCTAAATAAGTTTAGCTTCTACCAAATACAGTAGAAGTTAAACTTTATTTATTTATTTTACATACGATATATCGCCAGCTGCATTAGAACAACAACGAACGATACTTGTTGAACTTCATTTTGCATGCATAATAAATAGCCAGAATATCGAATAAACTTAAATTTTCAGATAAAATCTTGCCAAAAACAGTTTTTTTTACTATCAGGACAATAAACTTCTATTTATTTACTTTCATTTTTCCTTCCAAATTCAATTTGTTGCTTTTTCTTTAAATCCTATATATAAAAAAAAATAAATAAATTTGCAATTTCGTTTTAGTAGTAATATAAAAAGAATAAAAGGGAATGAGAAAGAAGAAGAAGATAAAGTAGTTTTGCTTCCATTAAAGTGTAGAAAGCATCAAAAAATGGATTAATTTATACTCTCTCCGCTTTAAGTTGGCTTCCGCGTTGTTTTCTCTATATTCACTTCGTCAAGATGCATATTTCAGTCCCCGGAATTTCTACTACCTCTTTTCTTTCTCCCTTTTTTATGGCTGTTTTTCGTTCCCCCTTTCTTTTATCTTTTGCTGAAGAGGAAGATTAAATGCGAGAGTTATGATAGAAAAGAGAGAGAAAAAAAAAGAAGCAGCAAGGCAAGAAAGAAAATTGTGATAATACAGAAGCAGTCAGTCCCCTTTCTCCGAACTGCACAATGGTTGACTTTCTGCTGTGTTTCGAACACTTTTTTATTTTGAAGAATTTTACGCCTGCAGAAATTCTTTTTTTTGTCCAGTTTTAGAGAATTTTTTTTTTTTTTTTTTTTTTTTTGTAGAATTCCTTTTCCTCTTGTTATTCTTTCTCTCTTCATCGTAATTTTTTTTTTTTTTTTTTTCTTTTTATATACGTCGCACGTGGATTTTTACTCGTGGAATTGTTTTCTTTTTCTTCTCAGGAATTGTAATCGAATTTGTGGCAGCACTCACAAAATCGAAAAGACAAAGTGGTGTTCGAAATTGGATCGAATGCGCCAAATGCTGCCGAATATGTCATAGGCAGGTCTCTTAATACCGAATAAAAACCCCCTTCCCCAAAAAAGAAAGCAAAATGGTACAAAAATATTGTCAAACAGAACTCTAAGGATTTGTGGAAAATGTACACCAAAGGCATCGGCTTGTTGTGTTCCTGTCCACATTTTCGGCCTCCAAAATAATGACCTTAGCTGTTTCTTCAGCTCCGAATTCCCCAGTTTAGCAGACTTCCTTAAGCTGTTTTCTCGAAAAGCAGAAGCTGTCTAGAATAAAAGGCATTTTACAAACAGTTGGTGTTATGTCTGGAATTTAAAACGGAAAGTTTTCATCTTCGAAATTTATAAACATTTATTCGTTTTTCCATTGAAAACACATTTTATGTGTGTATTAATATTAAAGAAATAATTCGTACTTTGGAAAATAGCACATTTTTATTTCAGTGTTTAAATTTGAAGCTATTCATCTTAAAAGGTGATTATGTCCAAGGATATTTCAAGGTCAAAATCAGTACAATTTATGAAAATAAATTTTTTGCTTTTTTAAAAGTATTATCAAATATTGAATCATATTTACGAAGGATTCAATAAAAAAATTATTGTCAAGCAGAACTCTAAGAATTTGTGCAAACTAAGGCATCGTCTTGTTGTGTTACTGTCCACATTTTTGGCCTCCAAAATAATGGCCTTAGTCTTTAGCTCCGAATTCCCCAGGTTAGCAGACTTCCTTAAACTGTTTTCTCGAAAAGCAGAAGCTGTCTAGAATAAAACACATTTTACAAACAGTCGGTGTTATGTTTGGAATTTAAAACGAATAGTTTTCATTTTCGAAATTTATAAACATTTAATCGTTTTTCTGTTGAAAATAATTCTTCCATGTTAATGTTCTGTTCCAGCATTAATGTTAAAGAAAGAATTCATACTTTGGAAAACAGCATGCTTTCATTCAAAGAATTTCATTTTAAAACTATACATCTTAAAATGGTGATTATTTCCAATGACTTTTCAAGGTCAAAAATCAGTACAATTACTGTACAATTTATCAAAATAAATTTGTGAAAGTATTATAAAATACTGTACGTTTTTTTTTTTTTTTTGAAGGATTTTAAAACTATAACATTGTCTATATTACAGGATCATCTGTTTCATTACTTTTTATAACATAGAAATATAAATGCGAGCAAATAAAATAAAATCGTTTTAACTATTCATCTTAAAATGGTTATTATCACCAATGAAATTTCAAGATCAGAATCAATACAATTACTGTAGAATTTAACAAAATTAATTCTTAAAAATATTATAAAATATTGTGTTTTTTTTTTTTATCTGAAGGATTTTTAAAACTCACGATTGATAACATTGTGTATATTACAGTATTATCTGTTTTATTAGCATTTTAGGCAGGTCTCTTAAGACCGAATAAAACGCCAAAAAAGAAGCAAAATGGGACAAAAAAAAAAATATTGTCAAACAGAACTCTATAAGGATTTGTGGAAAATGTGCACTAAGGCATCGCCTTGTTGTGTTCCTGTCCACATTTTTGGCCTCAAAATAATGGCCTTAGCTGTTTCTTTTGCTCTGAATTCCCCCAGTTTAGCAGTCTTTCCTTAAGCTGTTTTCTCGAAAGGCAGAAGCTGTCTAGAATAAAACGCATTTTACAAACAGTCGGTGTTATGTCTGGAATTTAAAACGAGTAGTTTTTATCCTCGAAATTTAGAAACATTTATTCGTTTTCCGTTGAAAACACTTTTTCGTGTGTACTTAATGTTAATATTAAAGAAAGAATTCGATGCTTTGAAAATAACAAGTTTTCATTCAAGAATTTCAATTTAAAACTATTCATCTTAAAAATGGTGATTATCTCCAATGAAATTTCAATACCAAAATCAGTACAATCACAGTACAATTCAACAAAATAAATTTGTTAAAAGTATTATAAAGTATTTTATCTCTTTCCCGAAGGATATTAAAACTCGCGATTTATAATGTTGTGTATATTACAGGATCATGTGTTTTATTTACTTTTATAACATAGAAATATCAATGCGAGAAAATTTTATTTTCTTTCCCAAATCATTATATATGAAACCTTTTTTTTTTTTTAGAGCAAAAAATAGCAATGAAAAGACATTTTTAAAATCCATTAATCATCACAATATGTAATTATATTTAACAATAATTTATGCTGATTGCTATATATAATTGTATATAAAGTATATAAATATATATATATATATATATATATATTATATATTATATATTATATATATAAAAATATATGATTTTAAATATAAAGCATTAATTGTAAAAATTAATGTTTGCATGAGCATAAGACCATTGAATATTTTTAAATTTGAGTACAAACGGTGTAAATTGACTAAATGTCAATTAAAAACTTGACTTGACTTGGTTATTTGAAACTTGACTTGTATTGATATGTCATTTAAAAATTTCTAAAACTAACTACAAACATTTCATCATTTTTATTTTTATTTCATTTATCAGTTCATTATTACCATTTTTTAAGCAAGTTATTTAAATTGCAATGATTTTTTTTTTTTTTGTAAACAAAAGGTTAAAAATATAATTATACGTTTAATTTTGCAGCAAAATATTACACTACAAAACAATAAAAATATTTTTTTATTTCAGTCCCTTCAACTTTAACAAATAAAAAAAAAATAAGAATAAGAAATGAATAATTTATTATGAATGTTTTGAGGAGAATATCAGGACAAAAAAAAAAAAAAATAAATGTAATCCGTGTTCATTTAAAGAGTATATTAAAGTATATTTTTAAAGAGTATATTTTTGTACGTAAGAAATACACAAACAATCACTTCCCTGAATATCTTATTAATTGAAGCAAGTGTATTCAAAAATGTTTTTTTAATTTTTTTTTAAATAATTTTGAATGGATTTGTCGAGAGAGAAATAACAATATTTTTTTCATAATATTAAATCATTCTTTACGCAAATTTAACTGATGCATGAAATATTTTAAACGCCTGAGAGGAAAAAATATGATGTTTTTGTTTGCTGTACATTTAACTGGTGAAATAATTTTTTTATTCGTTTGACTTTTGTAATTAATTTTGATAAAAACTTTGATAAATTAAAAAAAAATTATTTTAAAGAAAAGATAAATTTAAAAAAAATGTTTTTTTAAAAATATTTTATATTATAAAAATATAATATTTTTTGTTATAAATTTTTAAACTATGTTCATTTTTTTTTTTACTTTTAAACAAACATTTTTTGATTCAAACTTATTTTAGGAAAGTTAAATAACAAGATATATAACGAATAAATATTTAAATAAAGAATTATTTTTAAAAAATTGAGAGATTTGTTTTTAAATGAGTGTATAAATTACATATTGCATGTATAAATTACCTAATTGCATGTACTGCATATATAAATTACATGCATTACATATATAAATTGCCTAATTGCATGTATAAATTGCAATTATGAAACGCTTCTAAAAATTTTCTACATTATTAGTATATGTAATACACTTTTCAAAAAGATTTTCATCAAAAATTGAATAAGTATTTCTATATTTATTTGAATAGAAATAGGAATAGAATTTTATAGATAATATAATTTATCTATGTATTATTATTATGTAATTAAATACATAATAATAATAAATATCATATAATAATTATAAATATCATATAATAATTATAAATATCATATATTATTTCTATATAATATATAGAATTTTCTTTATTTTCACATGGCACGTGAATTTAAATTTAAATTTTTATGAATAAATTTCTTTATTATTTAAATTTAAATATAAAGAAATAATAGTTTGATGCTCTCAATTAATTTATATTTTTAAAGACAGAACTGGAAAAAAAACTGGGAAAATTTTAGGAAATTTTATTCAGATACTATTTTTAAATCATTTTATTTATTTTCACATATATATAACAGATATTTCTGACAATTCATTTTTGATATTATTAAAGCTATTTTTAAATTCTGGAATTCTACAGAAAATTGAGAAGGGAAATCAGACATATTTCTGTTGTTTGAATTGTTCTATTAATAAGTTCACATTCAATTTCAAACCCCATTATAGCAAAAATTCCTTTGTACATAAGAATTCACGGAAATTTATCATTCCATTTAGAAATAAATTACTATTCTTCTTATTTTTCACTTTCGCTGAAAATTTAATTTCCCATTTCCGGAAATAGCAATTCTCCATGCTGCGTGACAAATTTTAAATCACACCGTTGGCCATTCATACGTATTTGCAATTCAAAGTGTCATTTCGTTGAAGTGGGTGGCAACGCGTCAGGCTTCTAGGGTGACGTCATCTGACAGAGATGCCACTCCATTAAGAGTGGAATTTTATCCACACAACTGAGGAATTCGATGACCGTGCAAAAGGAATTTGCAATCTCTTTTATACAGAAAATTTTGACTTATTGATCAAGAAAATAAATTAGAAATTCAAGACATAAATTAGAATTAGGATTTAATTAAAAATAAATTAGAAATTCGTCCTATACAAGAAAATTCCTGAAGAATATTTTTTGTTCCAAAATAAAGAAAAACAAATTAGAAGGTCTACAAAGTTTCCCATAAGTGCAACATGTAATTATGTAAATTATGCCTAAAGTTATATGACTTTTTCACTATTTATTTAAAATTCTGTTAATTTATTAGCAATATTTTATTCTATATATTTTCTCCATATTAGGGAAAAATTATTTTGATTTTGGGGAACAATTGATGATTACTTTTACCACAAGTACAGTAAATTAAATGTTTACTTTTAATAAGAATTTTATAATGTGATAGATTAAATTGTCTAATAAATAGTATAATAAATTAATTGAGTAAAAGGTATTTACATATAAGTAAAACAAATGTTTCTTTTAATCAAAGTCTGATGATAGGATGAATTAAATTGTCTAATAAATAGTATAATAAATTAATTGAGTAAAAGGTATTTACATATAAGTAAATTAAATGTTTCTTTTTAATCAGAGACTGATAATGTGATAAATTAAATTGTCTAATAAATAATGTAATAAATTAATTGAGTAAAATGTATTTATATATAAGTAAAACAAATGTTTCTTTTTAATCAGAGTCTGATGATGGGATAAATTATATTGTCTAATAAATAATATAATAAATTAATTGAGAAAAAAATGCATTTACATATAAGTAAAACAAATGTTTCTTTTTAATAAGAGTCTGATGATGGGATAAATTATATTGTCTAATAAATAGTATAATAAATTAATTGAGTAAAATGCATTTACATATAAGTAAAACAAATGTTTCTTTTTAATCAGAGTCTGATGATGGGATAAATTAAATTGTCTAATAAATAGCATAATAAATTAATTGAGTTAAAATGTATTTATATATAAGTAAATTAAATGTTTCCCTTTAATAAGAATTTTTTATAATGTGATAGATTAAATTGTCTAATAAATAATGTAATAAATTAATTGAGTAAAATGTATTTACATATAAGTAAAACAAATGTTTCTTTTTAATCAGAGTCTGATGATGAGATAAATTATATTGTCTAATAAATAGTATAATAAATTAATTGAGTAAAATGCATTTACATATAAGTAAAAACAAATGTTTCTTTTAATAAGAGTCTGATGATGGGATAAATTAAATTGTCTAATAAATAGTATAATAAATTAATTGAGTAAAATTAAATGTTTCCCTTTGACAATATAATGTGAAAATTAAATTGTCAAAAATATGTAATAAATTAATTGAGTAAAGGTATTTACATATTTTAATCAGAGTCTGATGATGGGAGGATAAATTAAATAAATTAATTGAGTAAAATGCATTTTACATATAAGTAAAACAAATAGTATGATGGGATGAATTAAATTGTCTAAATAGTATAATAAATTAATTGTAAAATGTATTTATATATAGTAAAACAAATGTTTCTTTTTAATAAGAGTTGATAATGGGATAGATTAAATTGTCTAATAAATAGTGTAATAAATTAATTGAGTAAAATGTATTTACATATAAGTAAAACAAATGTTTCTTTTTAATCAGAGTCTGATGATGGGATAAATTAAATTGTCTAATAAATAGTCTAATAAATTAATTCAGTAAAAGTTATTTACATGTAAGTAAAACAAATACGTATTAATATTAAAATTATTGTAAAAACTGTAAAAATTGTATAAATATTAATGCGTGTTACATTAATACTTATATTTTATAATAACACATATTTTTAATAATATTTATACATATAATCAAAATTACATGCTTTAAGAACATCGAAAAGAAAAGAAAAATTGAGGCAAAAGAAATTTGGTTTTTTTAAATATATATTTCTATACTAATTTCTAATTATTAGAAAAGAATATTGTAATAAATATTTTTTTGTAGTAGTAAATGGGCATGGGCAACATATTATTTTTATTTTTTTATGGGCAACATATTAATTAGAATATGGTTTCAGTTTCATATAACACTAAGAAAATTAATTATTTAAAGATAAATATACTAATTACTTATGCATATTTTTATATATTTGCTGCAACTAATATAGAAATAAAAAGTGTGAGAAGCAAAAAAACTATTTCTCAGGAAAATATTTTTCAGCGAAAAATAGGAAACTAATTATATTATAATTAATAAATAATTATAATGTCATATGTTGTTCGTTCTAATTAATTTTAAAGGTAAAAAATGATTTGAGATATTTTTAAAAACTATTGTAAAAGTTTCATTTGCAAGATATTTTTATAATATTAAAAATACGGTAAATGAATAGGGAAATAATAAGATGCAATAATTTTTATGAGTTAAAAATGCATTTTACATAAATACATTACAATAGCATTGCATAATAACATTGTTATTATATAATGTTAACATTATATAATAACAATAACATTACATAAATACATTACAAAATACATTACGATATATTTTGTATTTTAAAAAAAAATAAAAAAATAATTCAAAATAAATAGTTAATACGGATTAACTATTAATCTGGTTTGGTTCCCTTAGAATTTTATATAATTATGATTTCTTTAAAAGTTAATATCAAATAATGCTAGGATCATAAAAAAAATATAATAAATTAAAACATGAATATAATAAAGTTATTTAAGAAATGTTTATTTATTGTATTTATAGTGCTTTAAAACTAACCCAGTTTTAAACAATCATAAATTATGAGGAAGAAAACCCATTTAGTTGCAGATTAAATTTCTGAATCTTTTAAAATCTGCGTATGGCTTCTCCACATTATGATTATCAATGCAAAGAATACACATTTACAGCATTCAAAGGGACAAATCCATGATTCACATAAGTATGAAGACATTCAACTAACATTTTGTAGGAGGCAATCAATAGAATGAATCACTATCTTTATGATGTGAAGCTACATTACTTATCAATAGAATGAATCACTATCTTACTTATATAAAGATATATTACTATAATGTAAAAAGCTATATTACTCATTAATCATGAAATGATTTTTTATTTTCCATTTTGATGTACATAAAAGTAAAAATAGATTTGCCTATCTGTTTGTAGGTTTAAAAATTAAAAATTGCAACACCTAAAAGTTTACTTTATTTACCGAATTATTCATTCGTTTATCTATCAAAATTAAAAATTAACAAAATTATTTTAATTATTTAATTTTTTTTAATTCAATAAAATTATAATTTTTATTTTTTAAATGTGCTTTAAAAATTATTTAACTCAAAAAAAAAAAAAAAGAATTACAAAGGGAAATAACATCATAGATCATTAAGCATTCTTATTCTCACGTTTGTTATTCATAATTACTATTTAATATTTTTTTCACTTTTTTTCAATATATAATTCGTAAACATGTGAAAAAGAAACAAATTAAAATTTTTTTTCCTTATAATTTATTTATTTTTCTTTAAAAATTGCCTTAAATTTAAAAGGATTAAATTTTTTTTTAAATTTATTTAGTTAGATAAAATAATAATTTTTTTTTTTTTATTAATGTGCTTTAAAATTAATGAATTAAATGTGCTTAAAATTATTTAACTCAAAAATCATCTTTTTAAACGAATTACAAATGACAAATAACATCATAGATGACTAAGCCCCTTTTTAATCACTTTCGTGATTAATTATTTCTATTTAATATTTTTTATTCATGATTCTTTTCCATTATAATTAGTAAACATGTGAGAGAAAAAAAAAAAAATGTATTTTTTCTTATAATTTATTTAGTTTTCTTTAAAAACTCCCTGAAACTTAAAAGGGTTAGTTGTTGTTTTTTTCTTTGTTCTTTCAAATGTTTATTTATATGTTAAAATTTATTTTTTAATTTTTAAATTTCTTTTATTGATATTCACTTTTGTTTTCCTGTAACAAAATAAATTAAAATATGTTATTTCTGTAACCGTCTTTGAAATGTCTTTAATCAATGGAAACAAGCAATGGAGTTTTTTAATTAAAAAAATCTTTGAGAATTCATTTTATTTTTAAAGATGAAACAATAATAATTCAAAATAAACAATTTACATGAATAGTTAACTTTAGAGTAGAATTCATTTAGTATTTATTATTGAGAAATAAATTTTAGATATTTAAGTAAATTTTTTACTTTAAAAGTAAATTATCTATTTTATTTTTTTATTTTTTTTCATTCATCTATTTATTTTTTTAATATTTAAATTATGTATGTGAGCAATGTTTTATATGTCATATTTTTTTTTTTTTTTTTCTTATATAACTTTCTTGGTTTAATTTAAAAACATTTCATTAATTTTATTTTAGTTTTTAAAATATTGTATATTTAATTTTTAAAATATTGTATATTTAATTTATTTAATTTTAAATGTTGTATATTTATATAATTTTAAAAATATTGCATATTCAATTTTTTTATTTTTAAAATATTGTATATTTATACATAATTTTAAATATCGTTTATTTAATTTTAAAATATAGTATATTAAATTTAATTTTAAAATATTGTATATTTTTAATTTATTTAAACAAATATATTGTATATACACACATGATGCATATTTAGTTTATTTAATTTTTAAAAATATTGTATATTTAATTTATTTAAACAAATATATTATATGTATACAACATGTTGCATGTTTAATTTATTTAATCTTAAAACATATTGTCTATTTATACATGTTGCAAATTTAATTTATTTAATTTTAAAATATTGTATATTTATTTAATTTTATTTGTTTAATTTTAAAATATTGCAATTTATTTATTTAATAAAATGCTATTTAAAACACTCGAAGTAATTGCTATTTATGAAATTAAATTGCACCATTGATTAAAAAAAACTTATCCCCACAGAGTCCAAATTGAATTCAAGGATAAACGAAACTACACAAACATCCTTTTTGTAAGGGAAGTCACAATAACTCGATGGAAATGAGCATTCTTCACACAGAATACCTCACGATTCCATACATTAACATTCTGAAGTTAATTCCCATTTTTAGTGCTACCTTAGATCATTAATAATGATGAATTTAATTCCCTAAGCAGCTTTAAAGTTAATTGCGCGTCGTTTCAAAGCGTCCTCTAAGTGTTCTGATTGTCACAATTTCAAGATGGTGATGCTCCTCCGCATTTTGTATTCTACAGAATTTCATTCGTAATGATGATTGATAGAAAAGGGAGAATCCTCTTCAGAGTACACAAATTTGTTACTTATTATAATCGTTTACTTCTCTTTTAGCTCAAAATGAGTATTTAAATTCTTAATTCGCAATCCTTCAGGCTTTGATTAGTAATTTATAAAACCAATCATAATAATCCAGTCTTTAATATTTTTTTGAATTTTTAAATTCGCAATAATTTTAAATAAACTCTTTGTTAATATGATATTTTTGTACTTTTGTGTTAATTTACATAGGACTACGAACAATACACATACAAACACTTCATACAATATAACATACTATATAAAATACGCAATACATACAATACACAATGCTACAAACAATACATACACATACATACAATATACAATATTATATACAAGTATTGTGTATACACAATGCTACATACAATATACAATACATAAAATACACATACCTGCAATATACACAATACATACAATACACAATATTACATACAACACTACATAGAAAACACAATACTACATACAATGAGTACATACTTTATGGAGAGCAATTCCATAAAAGAATACTGAATTCTCTAGCTCTATAAAAGGACCATGATGATATATGAAATATTGCCAAACATTTTTCTTGTTCAATCTTTTTTTAATTTGGGTGATTCGAATAAGAGAATAAGGTTATGAATAATTTAAATACTTTACAATAATAGTTTTTCATCAATCATGTGTGTATTTTTAATTAACTTATTTATAAACATTTGATTATTTTAGCGAGAAAATGATCACTTTTGTTTCAATCTCAGCATTTTTAACTAATCTTTCTCGTGATATTTTATTTCAAAGAAAAGTTTTGTATTTCACGAAGAAAGCCATCTTATTTAAGGATACAATTACAGCAAAATTTCAGTACAAACAAACTGTAGCTGGAATTCTGGCCAGTAGTAAGTGCACAGCTAGCGTGCGGATGAATTAATAGGTGTGAATCTTTTGGCGGCGTGAATTGCATATGCAACATATATTTATATCTTGCTTGCATATATATATATATTTTATGGAGAGGGTTGTCAGCCCTATGCCCAACATTCAACGATCATATTTTACGGTTACATTTTATTAAACTGTACATCCCGGTCTAATATAATTGTAGGGCGTTCTGACTACTCTCCCCATAAAAGAAAATATCTTTTTATTTCGAAATCTGGCAGAAGATCTGGTAGCATATATATATATATATATATATACAATTTTATACGTAAATTTAGCAGCATCAAAGATTTATATTTTCTGAGACATTCTGACCCACGAGTTGGGCACATAAACAGTAGTTTTACGTTTAAAAATAACATCAACAGCCACCATTTGTTGTAACCCTATTTGAATTCAGTATGAATGTGATGCAACATTTAGACAAAATTCCACAACCAATGGGCATATACCAAAACATCCCTACCAAAAGAAACGACTTCTTAACTCCATCTGAGCGTATGCACATTGGAGCCTGGAAGGCACAGTCACACACTTTGCAACTAATAAGCAAATTTAATAAAGTCACCATCCCATCTCGCTGGATAAAGACACGTTCCACTCCGGTGGGCAAACAGACATGGCTGAGTGGAACCAGCCCAAAATTTTCCTCCAGAACTAATGTCGATGGGTACGAAGAAAGAGTTTCAGATTGTCCAGGGATCGGTTTCCGCCCCAACCCCCAATCCCTGTCTTATTGCCAGGAGTTACACCAGGAAATTACTCATCCAGCAACAACGTCTGGATTTCATTATGTATCGAGCGAGAAAATTGCCCCGGAATACTTTTCTGGCTTAGCAGCGCAGGTGTCCTCGAGAGTGCAATTGGATAACTTGGAGAAGATTTTCGCTCGGCGGGATCCCCATCCGAAACGCGATATTGCCTTTTCCACCCAGGGTGGAGCCAGACCACTTTTTGCAATACACGTGAGCTGAATTTGCACGAGGAATTTGGCATGGGTCGTTTGGCTGATGGATATGCAAGATTCAGGATGGTAAGTGGAGCCTTTTAATTTGAAGAGAGGTTTTGACAATGATCCTATTTGGAGACGAAATGGAGTTTTTAGAATCTAATAGGTGGATCATAGATAACCAAGTTAAAAATATTGGGTGATGATACTGAAGATGCTTTTGGTAAATGACAATCATCAGATTTTTGTTTCTGAGCTGGAGATTTTTTAAAAGCTAAGAAGCCAATTTGGAAGATGAGAACGTTCTGCTGTATATATATTTAGGTGAGTGTGCAAATTTCGAATTTGACGGTTTGAAAAAGCAGTATCCAACA
>BPLR01019550.1:0-19545 GCA_021605095.1 Caerostris extrusa | reverse complement strand
GGTATCCTCTCTCATTCCTGTAAAAGAGAGTACTCCAACTGCTGAGAAGCCTGATGGCCAATTGGCTAGCGCTCTGGACTTTGGTACCACGGACTTCAGTTTCGAGTCTTGCCGGTGGCATGGATGTTTGTTAGTGGTTCGGAATTCAGGTTAAACTGTAGGTTCCGGTCTAATTAGGCCAAAGTCTACATACAATGACCGTAGAGAGACAAAAGAAACCAAACCAACTGCTGAATTGTTTCTGGTGGTGATAAACTACGTCTCCTTGAAAGTTCCAAACATGTTCTATTAGGTTCATGTCTGAGAATATGTTGACCAATCCTTTCGAAGAATTCCTTCGTCGAAAAGAAAATTTTCCACTAGCTGAGCACGATGTGGACTAGCGTTATCATCCACGAGAATGAATTCATACTGAATAAATGAATTAATGGATGATTCATGTTATAGGTCATGCACAGAGCAAAAAAAATCCCCTTATTTTCAGTTTGTACGCTAAAATGGATCTCGCCCATAAGGAGCATGTTGCCCCACTGATGTTTCTGTGCTCACCTCCTATGAGCAACACGGTGGTCCTATATCCACGAAACACAAATCGCAGATCTGCGAGCATACAAACCCACATGGCGAAGCCTATTTAAAACAATCTGAGTCGAAATTCTGGAACAGTAGTCCTCTGAAAGTACTGCTGCACGAAAGTGATTTTCATAGTGTGATTTTATTTTCTCAGTTTTTGTTTTTGCACGCGTAAGACCTTGTGTTATTCTTCAACGAGCATTTCACTTTCGAAAAACCGATTTTTAACCGTGAACTGTTATTATTTAGATTTATTTCCTGATTTTCTAGGTTACTGACTAAATAGCTATAGTATGCGAAAGAGAAGCAAGAATCGATATTTAATGGCCATATATCATTTTTATCAATAATAATAAGGTGATTAAAAACTGCATACATTTATATTTGTGACTTGCATGTTGTCATTAATAAAAATATCAAAGAACATTTATTAAGTTTGTTGCAACTATTTTATTATATGCAGTTTTCTGGAGAGTTTACAAGTAAAACCTTGTTGAAAACAAATCGATTAAAATGGAGATGCATATAGATTGTATTGTATATGAGGCTGTGTAAAATAAATGTACAGTGTCATTTATGCAGTTGAATAGAGGTTTTTGCTGGGGATAGTTTTGAAAAAGTAAATTTTGCCATAATCCTAAGCAACATCGCAATTAGCATAATTTCAGCTATGATACTAGACTTTGGGATGAACAGCAATTTCATGAATTCGATCCATAATGCACGAGAGAAATGTTTTCATGTTTGAAAGAATACTTTTTTTTGCTATAAGAGGCTACATTCCACAATAGCTTATCCATCCCCCAATAGAAACTTTTATTGGTATGATAGTGTAAAAATTTCTCATTTCTTTTATTGAAAAGTTTTCACAGGTTTGGATATTAGTTGAGGGATTTTTTTCACTTTAGACTCTATCATGGATCGTGCGAAAATTTATTGATCCCATATTCAGTTACAAGGATTACTGCTGCAAATGAATATCGATTTACAAAAAGATGTTGCATCTGGGGGAGGAAGTCTCGGCTAAAATGGGGCGGACGATAAGCTTGGCTGAAGCTGTTAAATTGGTCAAAATATGTGTAAAAGTAAGGTTCACGCTTTTATTTATTATCTAATGAACAGGTGATTTTGAGCAACTATTTTAAGAGAAAATATTCTACATTCTAGTACTGTATTATACCATTGAAATGGGGAGTTGGATGGATTGCCTTTTTCAAAGGACAATTATAAAATACAGATAATTTTGATTTAAGACAACAGAAAAATTATACGTAGAAATTATCCTTTGGAAAATAAATATTTACAATTAGAGTTTTCTGATGAAAATGCGGTGTCAGCTGCCTGGTTCAATTGTTCTTGTTTATGCAATTTAAGATGCAATTTCTTTAGGTACCTGGGTGACATCTACAAGGAATGTGAATCCCGCACAATCACTCATCATATTTTACTTGTTACATGCGTTTCCTTTTGAGCCTCTAAAACCTGCAGTTTTCTTTTCAGATCATTAAATAAATTTATTTCCCAACAAGAAGCCGCACAAATTCGCCAAAATAAACTGATCAGTGTTGATCATAAGATATCTTCCCGCCCATAAACCATTTCACAAGCTCAGAATTACAAGAACCACGTATAAGAACAAGGTAAAGAAATCATTAATAAATCAATAGAGTGCACACTATGACCCATACTTTTAATCTGTTTCAAGCAGAAATCGTTAGCATATTTCTACACAAATAGGTAAAAGAAAAGTCTTTTTGTTTCGCATGAATAAAATTTTGACAACATTAGTAATGAAAGAAATAGCTGAAAAAAATTAAAAAATACGTTTTATTTCAATAATTGTCTTCGTTTAATATTTGATTACAAATAAAATTCCAATTGAAATTTTGTAGACAATCAACGCTTCTCTAGAAATATAAATCATTCTGCAAATTATACATTGTCTTTTGTACAGGCTTGTCCGAATTATGAAATAAATCTGATATTACAGAATAAAGGTTTATGAATTTTTTTTTTAAATTCCCATTTCAAATATTATAAATTAATTTAATAAATCAATTATACATAAAAACTTTCAAATGGATAAAAATTAAATAAACACTAAAATTAAATATCCTATATTATAAAATGTTTAAGTTTAAAAACGGCAATCACTCATACCATTTTAAAATTCTTATTTCAATTATCAAATTTAAGAAAACATAGTAATACAATAAAAAGCCCAGAGTGGCATAAATTCATTTCTGCTTTATATACAATGCACGTTTCGTTCATTCAAAAATTGTCCAATAATAGAGGAGAACTGTAAACTGTTTTTATCGATTCTTCCTATAAACTGAAAGGTTACTTTGTCCACTCAAGATTCAATAGTATAATGTAAAAATGTTTTTAACGTTTAAAAAGTTGCACACATCAGTTCTATAAAAAGTCACAATTCTAATTAAAAGATCAATAATTCACAACAAAATTTTAAAAATATTAAAATTAAGGACAGCTAAAAGCAATACGAATACTTACGTCTATACGTATTTGTCATTAAAATTTATTTTCTATGGACAACAAAAATTTTGCTGTTTTTATTTTGTATGAGTTTTCATATGACGAGATAAATTACTTTTTATAGAAAATCCTTTTTGGCATGAGTCGCACACATAGGATTTCTCTTTGGTGTGAGTAAGGAGATGGAATTTTAAATGTTCTTTTCATTCGCGAGAAACCATCTTGGCATTTGTCGCACACATACGGTTTTTCTTCGGTGTGGATGCGATAATGTACTTGCAAATTATAATTATGAGAAAATTTTGCATTGCACAGCTCACAAGAAAAGGGCCTTTCTTCTGTGTGGGTTCTCAAATGTCTACGTAAATCTGATTTAGAGGCAAAAGCTTTTCCACATAAAGAGCATTTCTCAGGCATCTCTTTCGTGTGAGTAAGGATGTGGCGCTGCAAACTTTTCTTCTGAACAAAACTTCGATCACATATTTCGCATTTGTGGGATTTTTAACCCTTCATGTATCAGCAAATGCTGCTTTAAAGCACCTTTTCTCACAAATCTTTTGTTGCATATGGAGCATTCATGAGGCTTCGATTCCGAGTGACAGAGCGAGTGAATTTCCAATTTTCTTTTTTCAGAGAATCTTTTTCCGCATCCGTTGCACAAAAAGGTATTTTCATTCGCAGTCGAGACACTATTTTCAGCCATTTTCTAAAATATTCGTAAATATATCTGCTTCTCAGGAAAAAAATATCTGTTGCAATCAAATTACTCACGAGTTTCCTAATGATTTGAAGAATAGGCTTTAAATGCATTCATAGAAAATTCTATCCGATAATTCCTTCAGTTCATTTCACTATTAAAACTGTCAAGGCGCAAACGAAATAATAGAGCAGGATTACATTTTTATTGAAAAGGAATTTTATCGAATTAAGGATTTACGCGCATCTTAATACAGATAAAAATCCAATTCTTCCAAAAAATGGATAGCTGATAATGAACATTCGAGTATCGAATACCCCTGATTTTGATATAAAGGGTAAACACTAGAACAGAGGGCCTTATAAATTAGACTTTTTAATAGTAAAATTACTTTCAAGTTTGAAAGAAATTTTTTAATTTCCCTGAAGAGTAAATAATACGTTTAACAATATCTTCTGAAGCAGTTTAGGTAGAGTATTAGGATATTTTAGAGTTTAATAATCGTATGGACTTCAGACATCTGGCACATGTTATTGTTGTTCTAATGCAGCTGTCAATATATAAACAGTTAACCTTTATGCCATAAGCAAGGGCTGCACCACTGTTACTCATTTAGCACTACTCAGAGACACGTGTAGCTTGAAGATACAAGCTACGGACGCGAGTAACACTACAGCCTCAACGCTCTAGATCCTATTAGACCGGAAAGTACGGTTTTAAGTGTATTCCGAACCACTACAACATCTATAGCACCACCGGACTCGAACCCCAAACCTTTGTTATCGAGCGCCAGAGTACTAGCCATTTAGTCATTGTCCCACACATTTGCATGTAGTATACATGTGTGGGGCCTGATGGCCGAGGAATATATGTACATACAGGAATAGTACATGTACATGCAGGGGGAGTGTCCCTTTCTTTCAAAATTCTTTTTGCTATATTTCCTCTCGAATGAGATAACACCCCAGAATAGACCATGCGAATATCCTCTGTAAAACATCCTCTTTTAAGAAAGTGTGAACTCCCATTATATAAATTTCTATACGAATTTTCTGTGATAGACTGAATAATTATAGCATGCGGGAAGAGAAACAGGAATCAATATTTAATGATGATATGTAATTGTTATCAATAAAAATTAAGATGATTTAAAAATACTACATAAACCTATATTTGTGCATTACATGTTGTTATTGGTAAACATATCTCCTGTTATCTGTATTCATTCTCCACGTAAAGCTTTCCAATATTAATGGTTTATATTGAGAATGATGTTTGCACCAAAATAATTTCCAAATTTTTGCGGAGTTTACGCATTCACACTATCAATAGCTGTTTTTGGGACACTTTTGTACCACCCCAATTCACGCGTAGGATTCGTTACTGAGAAGCTAAATCGAATCAAAGAATGTTGCGAATTACTTTGCTAAAATGCTGCTTAATGAGGTTTATAGTTTGATAAAAATAAATTAAGAATCAAAGTGACAATGTTAGGTAAAACAGGAGCTTCTACAAATTATCGAAAATTGAAGGGTAACACTGAAAGGTCAGTCTGTGATTATATATATATATATATATATATATATACACACACAAAAAGAATCATTTGGCAAAACTGAAAGTTCAAAAACACGCTTTCATTGACGTGATGGAGAAACTCTAAGGGTTCTCCAAATTTCACTTTCAGCTAGATGGCACTTCACGACATTTTCTAGCATATATCATGTTTTTGAATTGAGTTGTTTTTATCTGTATGGTGTATGAAAGTATGTTCACCAGAGTGTATGATAAGAAAATTGAAGAGCCTTTTAGAAACTAATAGCCCTACATGTTTAGCAAACATCGTAATTCCTTTGCAGGGAAGGTTGAAAGTACTGAAACGGCAAAAATTACTTTTCAAAACTGATGGATGAGATGATGTAACATCACGTGGCCATCTGTTTGATTTTTTTAATTATGTTATTTTATCAGCCTTCTGTAGTTTATTTTTTGTATTATACTTTTTAATTAACTTTAATTCATAATATGCGTTTGATGGAATATTTTTTTTATACAACACAATAAAAAAAAGACCACTCATAAAAATCACACAAAAAAAGACCGCGTAAATACAGGTTCTACTGTACAGATTTTTGTACTGTAAAATAAAAATAAATTTTAAAAAAGGGCGAAGGGAACATGCAACGCAACCTTGCTCTAAGCAGGAAGTAGAGTTTTCAGCGACAAAAGGTCGTTCCATTCTAAAAAATTGTTGTTAAGATGAAAATTATTTCTCTACTTCGTGGATGTCACCTAGAAGACTAGCTGCAATATTTTAAATATAAAATCTCGCCTACATCCGACTCCTTCTGAAAATCAGTAAAAATTAAAATACTGGAAAAAAATTTTATTTTTATTTTCAATATTTTTAGATTAAAAATTCAAAAACGAGTAATTTAATCTTCGAATGAAAAAATCTTGAATAATGATATCGAAATTGTCCAAGAAGTACTTCTGGGACGAAACAATTTTAGTTTTAATCTGGAAGTTAAAGCAAATTGAGTGGATGGAATCCAATCAAATTAGTATTTTGTTTTGATTTTTAAATCATCCACGCTGGGAGATATTCTCGTGGGGATGTTACCTCAGCGCATATATATTTTGTGATTGTTAAAATTTATAATCAAAAGAATGTTTAATCAGTTTCGTTGCAATTCTTTTTACCACCTGAGTTAAATTGGAGAATTTACAAATGATACTTTGTTGAAAACAAAGACAGAGATGCAAATAGATTGGTTGCATATGTGGAGGAGTAAAATAAATGTGCAGTGTAATTTATACTGTTTTAGTATAGAGGGTTTTCCTGCTTTGGATAGTTTTGATGAACATATTATAGATTTAGAAATAATCATTGGCAATAAAAAAAATCGTAAATTTTAGCCGTGATATTAGACTTTCTGAGATGAACGGCTGTTTTCTGAATTCGATCCATAATGCACGAAACATCGTATTCATGATTGAAAAGAATTTTTTTTTGTAAGATGCTGTCTTTCACTATAGGCACTTTTATTTGTATAATAGTGTAAAAAGTTTATTTCTTTTATTCAAAATTTTTCACAGGGTACTAGAAGTTTGTTTTTACTTTAGACCAAATGAAAGATCGTTTAAAGATCTTGATTCCATATTCAACTGTATTGAAAAAAAGATTACTGCTGCAAAAATCTTGATTTACAAAAAATTTTGCATCTGGGGGTAAAAGTCTCGGCTAAAATGGTGCGAACGATACTTAAACGGTAATTCATATGGCATAAAGTCATGTGTAAGGCTTACATTTTATTAAATATTTAATCAATAAGGATTTTGAGCAACTATTTGAAGAGAAAATAACTGTTTATTAGTAACTGAAAATATTCATATAGTATAATACAGAAGGCAAGTTTAAAATACAGATTATAGTTTTGATTTAAGATAGCTAAAAAAAAATTGGTCTACATATGAACTTTTTAAAAATAATTATTTGAAATAGCAGTTTTCTGATGAAAATGCGATGTAGCTGCCTAGCTCAATTATTCATGGTTGTGCAGATTAAGATTCAATTATTACAGGTACAAGATGACATCTACAAGGAATGTGAATCCCGTACAATCACTCATCGTATTTAACTTGGTTTCATGCATTTCCTTTTGACCTATGAAACCTGCATTGCTTTCTTTCAGATCATCAAAAATAAATTTCTTTCCCAACATGAAGCTCAGTAACTTCGCCATAATAAATCGTTCAGGGTCTAAACATAAGATATCTCCCACCCATATTCCATTCCACAAGAAGTGAATTACAAGAACCACATATACGAACTAGATAATCTTTACGGATATATAGAAAAAAAAACCAGTAAATATGTCCTATATTTTTCAGCTGTTACAAGCAGAAATGATAAAAAAATGTTTTTTCACACAGGCAAATGAAGCTGATTTCGTTTCGCTTGAATAAAATTTTATCAACAACTACAATAAAAAAAAAACAACCAAGAGAAAAAATTAATAAGATTGATTTCAATAATTTTTTTTCTTTTAATATTTGATTACAAATAAATTTCAAATACAATTTGTAGACAATCAACACTTCTCTTAAAAGTGAGTGACATTTAAATGCATACAAATAATTAATTATTCCAATATTTCTCATTAAAAACTATTTTCTTACGGAAAATGGAAATTTCACCATTTTTATTTTGTGTGAATTTTCATATGACGAGATAAATTCTTTTTTTATGGAAAACCTTTTGGCATATGTCACATACATACGGTTTTTCTTCGGTGTGGATGCGATAATGTCTTTGCAAATGATTCTTCTGAAAATTCCGCATTGCACAACTCACAGGAGAAGGGCCTTTCTTTTTGTGTGTGTTCTCAAATGTCTACGTAAATTTTGTTTACAGGCAAAAAGCTTTTCCACATACAGAGCATTTCTCAGGCTTCTCTTCGTGTGAGTAAGGATGTGGCTTTGCAAACAGATCTTCGAACAAAACCTCGATCACACATTTCGCATTTGTGTGATTTTAGCCCATGTATTTGCAAATGCTGATTTAATTCACCCTTTCAGAAATCTTTTATTACAAATATGGCACTCATGAGGTCTTCGAGTTCGAGTGACAGAGCAAGTGCTGTTCCAATTTTCTTTTTTGAGCGAATCTTTTACCGCATCCGTCACACAAAAAGATATTCTCATCCGCTAGTCGAGGCACCATTTTCAGACATATTTTTAAAATGTTCGTAAATATATTTGCTTATTCTGGAAAAATGCAATCAGAAAGATACCCGATTTTCCTAATGATTTGAAGAATTTGCTTTAAATGCATTCATATAAAATTCTATCCGATAATTCATTCAGTTCATTTCACTATTAAAACTGTCAAGGCGCCAATGAAATAATAGAGCCACATTACAATTGTATTTGAAAAAGAATTTCATCGAATTAAGGATTTACGTGCATCTTAATTCGAGATAAAAATGTAACTTTTCCAAAATGGGTGGCTGATAATGAACATTCGAGCATCGCATAACCCCTGATTTTGATATAAAGAGTGAACGCTAGAACAGAGGGTCTTATAGAATAGACTTAATGGCAAAATTGCTTTCAAGTTTGAAAGAAATTTTTTAATTTCCCAGAGTAAATAATACGTTTAACAATATCTTTTGAAGCAGTTTAGGTAGAGTATTAGGTATTGTAGAGTTTAGTTATCGTATGGACTTCAGACTGCAGCTGTTGTTATTGTTCAATATAGAGACAGTTAACCTTTATGCCATAAGCAAGGGCTGCACCACTGTTACTCATTTAACTTTACCCAGAGGGCACGTGTGTAATTGTTATCAATAAAAAAATATGAAGATTACAACATGAGATTTTTAACATGTAATGCACAATTATGAGGTATGATTGTGCATTATATGGTGTTAAAAAAAATCTCCTGTTAAAAATATCTCCTGTTATATATATGCATTGTTCATACATAAAGCTTTCCAAAATTATATTGAGAAAGAGGTTTGCACCAAAATAATTTTCAAATGTTGTGCGAAATTTACGCATCCACACTATCAATACCTCTTTTGGTAGACGTTTTGTACTACCCCAATTCAGTGTGTAGATTCGTTACTGAGAAGATAAATCGAATCAAAGAATGTTGCGAATTACTTTGCTAAAGTGTTGCTTAACCAGAGGTTCGTTAAAGCAAATTAAGAATCAAAGTGACAATATTAGGTAAAACGAGAGCTCCTACAAACTTGTTGAAAGTTAAAGGGTAACATCGAAATTCAGTCTGTGGATAGAAACATGAATGCACGCACATCACAAAATGCATTTGGAAAACTGAACGTTCAAAAATATTTGCATTGACGTGATGGAGAACTCTGTGTGGTCTCCAAAATTTTACATTCAGTTAGATAGGGCTCCACGACTGTTTTTAACATATATGGTATTTCTGAATAGAGATTTTTTGGACTTGGATAGGTAAATGGCGTTACACTATTTGGCCTTGCAAATATTCAGAACGAAACAATTATGTAGAACGTTATTCTTCGGATTTCTTTTAATACGAGTTCTACCAAAATGCTCGCAATTTCGATTATATGAAATAGCTTATGTCAATAAAAATTGACTTAGTAACACATGAAACGCTATAGAACACTTGTCAATAAATAGATTTCCATATAATGGTGCTCATATTGAATTTCATGAACCTGCCAGAAAACTCTAGAATTGCTATTGTTAGAAGGCGAAATTTAAAAGTAAATTATGTCTACTATTCATGGTGATAAAGGCGTCCACTTGCTTTTACGACACAATCGGGTTTAGGTGATCTGCATTTACACCTTATAATGACATTTTATAATATAGTGTTTGCCAAGTAAATAAATTTAATTTTTAAATGAGTTTTGGAGCGTAAGTGGAAGGAACATATTTGTTGCTGTCATTCTTAAAGCAACGCATTTTCATTGCTTTGGAGATGAAAACTTACAATCGGCATTAAATAATGAATATAATAAAATTCGAACATCAGGCAACAAATATTGGCAAAACTTACAATTATTTCATTTACAATTTTATCCATAGTAAATATTAAGAAAAATTAAATATTAAAAAAATTAGATTAATTGTTTTATTTATTACAAAAAATATTTATTTTATATTATATTAAAAAATGAAAGTTTTATTTACTGTAATTACAAATATAACTTCTATTATCTTAATCTTAACTTTTAAATCAAATTAATAAAGATTTAGCTAGATGTAATTAAATATTTATTAATTGATCTTTATTATAAAATTTATTATTTTTTTTCCGGCTAAATTTTTTTTTATCCATATCGAAATTCAGATCTGGTTTTTTGATACTATTAAATCAAAATTTAATTTTACCAAAGATTACACGAATAATCATTACTAATTACCACGTTCTTTGTATTTTCCTGATATCCATGTTTTTCAGGAATTGTGCATATTCAGATAAATAAATCAAGTTTGAAAAGATACAGTAAAATCAGCTTTTTTCTGCCGTAAACATTTGAGTGTTTAATGCAGAAATCGCACTTTTTACACATATTAATGAATCAGTTGTAATTTCCATTGAAAGTATTTTAACAAACATTGAAAAAATATAGAATCAAAAAAATGAATAAATGTCTTTAATTAAAATATTTTTATACACCTTTACAGTAATACAATCTGTAATAATGATGCAAAAATACAATATTTCATCAGAAAATTTTAAGATATACTCAGAAAGATTATCCAATAATTTAAAGGAATTACCGGAAAAATAAATTATTAGTTCATATTTATTCAAATACTATGTATAAATATATACCTTAACAAACATCTAATAGTAATACATAAAAGCCATTAATTGAAAAATCTAATTTAAAAATATTGAATAATAAAATCAAAACTGTTATATTAGTAAAAGTAAAGCTTAAGTTTAAAAATGCCTTTATATACATAATAAAAATAGAAATATATAAAGATTTCGCACATTAATTAAATTTTCAAAAGGATATTCAATAAAAACTTCTATAATTATAATACAGTCCTGCAAATATGGCTTAGAAAACTTTATTACAGAAAAAGCTGCACATCGTTTATTCTTAATCATTCACACACCTTAAAAAGCATAAAATACTTTCTCTAATAAATATTCAACAGTCCAAAACAAAATTAAATTTGATACATAAAGATAAAAATCACATCGAAAAAATTTAAAAAAAAAAAAAAAACCATACACTAAGATTAATGCATACCTATAATTAATATCTTCGTATTTGTCTTGAAAGTAAATTACCAATGAATCTCATTTTTAAAATGAAAAGTCTATTTTGAGGAAATTTTTCATGAAGAAAAGTTTTAATGAGTTCTTGCAATTTAATAAAACTTTTAAGAAAATTTTGTACATGAGTTTTCTCAATGAGTAGCCAAATGAAAGTTAAACCACATTTTACTGTAAACCCTTTCTGGCATATTTCGCACTCGTATGGTTTCTCTTCAGTATGAACGCGATAATGGTCTTGTAAAGTTTTCCTTTCTGAGAAAATGCCTTATTGCACAGTTCACACGAATAAGGCTTCTCTTCGTGTGAGTCCTCAGGTGTCGCTTTAAATGATGATGTCCGTCCAAAAGGCATTTTCCACATACAGAGGGCACATATGAGGCCTTTCCCCAGTGTGAGTAACCATGTGGCGTTTTAGATGACCCTTTCGACTAAACGCTTTTTACATATTTCGCACTCGTGCGATTTCTAGTCCTCGTGAATTAGTAAGTGCGTCTTAAAATGACTTACGAAGAAATTTTTTATTGCACACGCCACACACGTGAGGCTTTTCTCCTGAATGGCAAAGTGAATGCTGATTCAACTTCCGTTTCTCAGAAAATCGTTTTCCACAAACACCACACAAGAATGAATTCTTTTCTGCAGTTGAGCCGCCAAGTACCGCCATTACTTTTAGTCCTCGATTCACAGGATAAAAAAAAAAGTTTATCTAATGCGATGAAAATAGATGCGATTTTTACATTGGTATGAAATCCTTTAAATACACTCGTGAATCTTTCCTGACTGACTAGCAGCAAATTTCCTTCAGTTCATTTCATTGTCATAACTGTCAAATTGCCAACAAAAAAAAAAAATTAATTACTTTATATATTTGAAAAATTAATTCTTCAAAATATGTTTTAGTTGAGATATAATTGCAAGTAAAACCTAAATCTACCAAAAAAGATAGGAAAGTTTCTAAGATTCGAGAGATTTTCACATCTGGTGTGGCCTGGAAGTTAACTAACAGAACAGAAGGGGCCTCATATTGACTTTTATCAGTTCTAAATGCTTCTTGTAAATGTTTTAATAAAAAATTGTTTATTAAAACAAAAATTTGAAAACATTGTACAATTTTTCACCTTTAAAAATTGTTCACTGTTTGGAAATACAAAATTGACATTTTCAGTATAAGTAACGGCGTTAATACTATTTGTAAATATTTATGATGGAAGATTACGATCTTTTACAGCGTTTTTATTTACAAATATTCATCAATTACCCAGACTATATTTTGGATCAAAAGCGTCTTTAAAATTGAATTTACCATTGATACAAATACTGGTTTACTATCAGAAAAAAACGTTTGATTACATCCGATATAAAAAAATAAAGCTGTAAGGTTGGTAGGTTGAGGATAAAAATATGGCATTTACCCTCATGTGTCTACTAAAATAAGAAAGGGACGTCATTTTTATAATATCATTAAGAAAATACATGATTTATAATCCTATAAATTTTTCTATTTAATAATACATTTCTTAATTTTTTTTTCTAATGCTAAAATAATAACGATTAAATAAAATCGATTTGTTATATTTGAAAAAAAAATTCAATCACAGCATAATTTAATCGGAAAATACGGAAAAAATTCCAAATTCTCTCAAAATAGATTCAAAATTTTCAGACTTTGATTTTATTACTATGAAGTGTAATTAAAGAACAGAAGAAGTAATACTGCTTTTCATAAATTAAAAAAATTAAATTTTTTTGTCTGATATGTATCCATGTTAAAATATCCTTTAAATCAATTTAATAGAAAATATTTTATTTGAAGGCATTTCATTTAGGCACTGCCTGCATTAACCCAGATCATATTAAAGAATAACTGTAACACAAAAATCTAAACTTAAAAAGCGATGAAAAACTGAAAGCTTCTTATTTTGTTAAATCTCATAACACCAGTTATTCTTTTTTTTTTTTTTTTTTTTTTTTTTGCTGAGTAAAGGTGAACGTACGTTTTAGTAAACATTCCTCTTCAATGGCGGAACGGGAACATGGTGCACCAAGGCGGTAGAATCCGAAATATGAGATATTTTTCTTTTAACTGTGCAGGGTTGTAAGCCCTACTCCCAACTCTCCACAGTCATATTAGACCAGGACCTGCTGTTTACAGTGGAATCGAAATATTACAAACATCCATTGCAACATCGGGACTCAAACCCGAAATCTGTGTCCCCAAACAGTAGAGAGCTAGTCACTCTGGTCATCAGGCTCTTAGTAAACAGTAGCGTGCTTTATTTCACAAATTATCGATCTATTAGCGTTTTCAGGTTGTATTTGTTACTTTTTCTCATGCAATTTTTCTTTAGTTACATATATATAAGTAAATCAGCTTTTTTTTTTTTTTTTACCATGTTACTTTCAATTCTATTTGTTATCCACTTGTTTGTTTTGTTGAATACAATGTTCAATGCAGTCCTACCCTTCTCACAAGTGTTTCTTCGACATTCAACACGGCGGATTCATCTGCAAATTCCAATATCATGGAGTGTAGTCCTATTGCAAGATATCCAATTTAAACTTAGCCGCTATATACAAACGGATCTACAGATCGCATTTCAACATGGTGCATGACCCTTTGCTATAATTCTCGAGGTCAAGTAATGTCATTATTCACAAAGCAGATCCTAAAGTGCTGAATGACAAAATTCCCTCCAAAGTAATTACTAACATAAAACACATCGATTATATGAGCATCATCAAGCAGGACACATTACTCAAGTAAACCGATTTTTTGACACAACTCGACAACTGGCAAATAGGGAGGCTCTTATGGACATTACAATATCTGCATCTCTTTACCTGTAAAAAATCCACACTTGATTTCTATTGCACAACATACCCAACGATATATACCTAGTTGATCTGCCAAAAAAACTGGAAGAAAAATACATCAAAGGAACTCCGCCGATTTTCCGGAAAACGTATTAAGTCTGTCTTATTCGTACTGGTGTTAGTAACAGTATTATCTGAGTACGCCAGATTATGGCTTGCACAACAAAATATCTTCGATTTTTTTAAATCCCGACAGTGTCTGTAATGTTTCCCTTTTACACAACCCACTAATAATTTAAAAAGTCCTGTTAAATATAAAATCTACAGCGTTCGACATCCTATAGAGTCCTGCTCAGCTAAAGTTTCTAAATGCTCCAATTGCGGAGAGGAACATTCCACGGATAGCAACTGTGTTTAACAAAACAATAGATTTTCTTTTTTTTTAATTAAAACACTCATTCATATTTCTTTCATTGAAACCTGGAGACTTTATCGAATTCCAAAGGTTTGGTTCGTCGCTCTACGGTCATTTTATGCACACTCTAAGCTAATTAGACCGATGCTTACAGTTTAATGTGGATTCTGAACCACTCAAAAACATCCATGTCACCGCCAGGTTTCGAAGTGAAGCATGTGGTACCAAAGACCAGAACGCTATACAATTAGCCATCGGGCCGCTTGAATTCCAACGGAGAATTCCTTTTCATCAAAACTCCAATCTGGCATCCCTATATCTTCTTCATTGGCGCAACGGCCAAGGCATGATAAACATGAGATGTCAGCTTTTACAGTGTTGGATTGTTAGCCATACACCCAACAATCTTATTAGATCGAGACCTACGGTTTAAAGTGGGTTTCGAACCCCTACAAACATCCATTGCACCTCCGCACTCGAATCTGAAACCTATGGCTCAGAGCGACAGCCACCCAGACATCAGACCCCATCCCTATATCTGCCAATTATATTTCAAAAGTGATTACATTTGTTTAAACAGCAAGCCATGGAAATAATCAGAGAAATCTGTCCAATACAAGTCTCAACTTTTCAATACTTCATTAAATTTCTCACAGATAATAATACCGTGTGTTTTTTTTTACTCTTTGCCAAGCAATAAAAAAAAAAATATCTACTCCCATAATCACTCTCAAAGATAAAAACAAAATATTAAGAGCAAAAAACTGGGTATCGAAATCGGGAGCACAATAGCAAATTTAGCAGACCTCACTACCTCAGTCCTCTCCATCTATTCTATAATATAACTAGCCCAAAATAATGAATAATAATTAGGCTTTTTTCAATTTTTTATTAACTCACACTCTCCCTATATATATCTTGTTCAAATTTTCTATCGTTAATAAAATATTTTTTTCATCCACTCAAGTTCAAATACATTTTTTTGAACTTGTAGTGGATGACACTGATGTTAATACAGTTTTTCAAATATTAATTCATTAATTAAATTTTAATTCATTAATTTTATTTTTTTAGATTTAAGTTGCATATATCTAACCAATAGATGGCTCCAGATAAACTAAAAAAAAAATGAGTGAAAATTATTTATAAAAGGACTTTCTGCAATAGAGTGAAAAAAAGTAGGAATTTTTTTTTTTTTTACTTTAATCATTTTATTTCAATTTTTCTCTATGTTCCATCACACATTTACAATTCTACCATTGAACGCTCACAACATTCAACCCCAAAAGTCTTTTCTACTTCAATTTTGTTTTTTCATTTCAAGTTTCAGCAATGTAGGAAACATTCATTCATTTCATAGATTAGTTTCACTAACCCGACGAGCTAATTTAAAGAATCTGCCTGCGGTTTGAGTTCTGGTACGGCAAGGAATTTCCTGCAACAACTGAAACACTCTCGTCGTTTTCCTTCGTACTTTGGCAGAAAATGTGTTCGTCAGACCGACTGTTGTGCTGAAGTTTTTGATCACTGAAGTAAGGGTCGTTTCCAAACAGAACAACGCTCGTCTGCATACCGTCGTTGTAATCCAACATACTCTACAGCAGTGGTGCCCAACCCAAATGATCTTGCTGGGCACTTTGGATGTGCGCCGTTAACTCCGCGGGCCGCATATAAAATTGTATATCCCCATATTAATTTAGACCCACTATAGACATTTTTTGGAGTGAAAAAGTGAAACATAATGAGT
The DNA here is from genome assembly GCA_021605095.1 of Caerostris extrusa. Classification (NCBI taxonomy): domain Eukaryota; kingdom Metazoa; phylum Arthropoda; class Arachnida; order Araneae; family Araneidae; genus Caerostris; species Caerostris extrusa. The sequence continues at coordinate 2,999 of BPLR01019550.1, read as the reverse complement.
TATTATTTTTGTGTTCACTATTATTCTTACATGTAAATATAAATTATATAATAATAATGGCAGTAAACGCTCATTGTAAAGAGAATGTATAACACTAAAAATAAATATAAAATAATATATAAATAACAGGTGAGCTGAAAAGTTCGTAGGCTGACACAAAGATGGCGATATTAGTGTTAAATCCATATGAACCTTCAAAGACACGTGTATAAATTTGGGAGAACTGTTGCACTATTAGTATGTGAGTTATAGCATTTTTGGAGTGAAGCAACTTTTGTTAGTTTGAAAAATGGATAAAAGGAATATCGTGTGTTAATAAAGCATTGCTTTTTGGCAAAAAAAAAAAAAAAAAATACTATTGAAACCAAGGCTTGTCTTGATAAACATTATTCGAACTTTGCAACAGGAAAATCAGCTTAGAGAAGTGGATTGCTAAATTTAAACTGGGCGAAAGGGAGCACCGAGAACGATGCACGCAGTGGACGCCCCAAGGAGCTGCTACCGACGAAAACATCAAAAAGTCCACAAAATAATTTATGATAACCGTAAAGTGAAGTGGATTGAGGATAGCTGAGACGCTTAAAGATATCAAAGGAACGTGTTGGACATATCGTGAATGAAATATTTGGATATGGAAAGCTCTGTTTAAAGTGGGTGCCGCGCGAGCTCACCGACCCAAAAACAACAACGAATGGATAATTCTAAAAAGTGTTTGAGATGTTCAAACGTAATAAAACCGAATTTTGCATTGATATGTGACAATGGATGAAACATGGCTCCATCATTTAAAACCCGGAGTCCAATCGACAGTCAGCCGAGTGGACTGCACGTGATGAACCCTAAAAATGCTACAGCTCATACTAATGGTGCAACAGCTGTCACACGTGTCTTTTGTAAGTTAGGCTAGCTAAAAATGATATGGATTTAGTACTAAAGTAGCGCCATCTATGTGTCAGTCTATTAACTTTTCAACCTACCTGTGTTATAAACGAGTTTTAAAAAAAAAAAAAAAATGAAATCACATTAAAAATGTACTCTTTATATATTTGTTTCTCCCACTCTTTCACTTGCGGCCTGGTGGCTGGAGTTTTGGCCTTTGAGTACTACATTACTTCCAGGTTCTGACTCCTGGCCGTGGTTTTCCATGTTTGTGAGTGGTTCGGAATCCCACTGTTTGGAATTTATTGAGGTCCCAGTGCTTGCTTAGCAGTAGAGCGACAAAACCACTCTTTTCCTTAGCTTTGCAGAGTGGAAGTGTGCGTGCATCATGATTTCTAGCAGAATATAATTTATATCCTGCGAACTCACACTGCTAAACTCAATCCAACTAAAACAGAGCAATATCTGTCATATTTTTGCAACAATATGATTTTAAAAACAAGAAGCTAATTTTTTGTCACAATGTGAACAGTTAATTTCTGAATATATGGATGCACACATAATTTATTTTCAATACATTGGTTTTAAATCTCTGCCGCAAAAATATTCTACTTGGATTAGCTACCCCAGCTACTAAAGCTTTGAAATAAATGCCTAAAACGTATTCTAATCGGTTAAACTGACTTTTGAGCTGCATAGCTGAGTATTTGGCTGCCTATCAAGAATAAGAATGTTTGCGGCCTGGTGTGGCCCAATTGGCTAGCGCTCTCGCCTTTGGTACCCACAGGCTTTGAGGTTTGAGATCCTGGCGGTGGATGGATGCTTGTGGAGTTCGTTCGGTATTCGTTAAACTGTCGGTCCCAGTCTAATTATTCCATAAGTGTGCACAAAATGACCGTAGAGCGACAAACTAAACCAAAATAGAAAGTACTCCTCTATTCCATTCAAGGTTGACCGCATGCGGCCCACGGGTTGGCCACCCTTGCTCTATAGAGTGAAGATATGTTGCCTTGACCTGCGAGATCATCAGATATAGAACATATGGGACTTGGACAGCAAGTCAGCATCACCTACAAATATCACTGATCGTTGCTGATTTATCTGACCATTAGGGTGAAAAAAACATCGTAGATAATGCTTTTTACCTGAATTACATTCCTCTAAACTGTTTCTTTTTTGACGTTGGAATTTCATATTTTTATTGGTATATTAATTTGTGGATCCTGATGGCCGAGCGCTCAGAAGCTCTTTGTCGCAGGTTCCGACTTCCGAGTCCCGGAGGTGCCATGGGTGTATGTAGTGGTTCAGACTGCTTTTAAACGTAGGTCCCGGGTCTAATATGTCTGACAACCCCACCCCGCAAAAGAAAATATCTGTCTAGAAATCTGCCAACAGGCGAGACGGCTTTTGGCCTACCATGGGGTTGTTGCGCCACCGATGACGATGATGATGATATTAATTTGTCAAGTTTACTTTGCTCTTTTTCTTTATTTTTTGGGTTTCGGGTTCGAGTCCCAGCGGTGTCATGAATGTTTGAAGGTGGTTCGGAAACTCCTTTAAACTGTAGACCCGGTCTGTACACTTGTGACAGTAGAGCGACAAAACCAGAACCAATCTGTATTTTTTGTGAAGTGCAATTTACCTGGAGTCATTGTATATTTTTGATTAATAAGTATATGTATATTAATTCAAAATTACTTAACTGTCTTTCTTAGGAGTACTTGAGGGAAAAGAAGTCAAACGGAGATGAAGGTGCAAGTACAGCACGAAATGACGAGAGCATTGGATTCAAAATTTTGTTCCTTCGAAATACTAGAGTGTTTTGATTGTAACTTTTCTGTTCTTATTCTTTGTAACATTAATAATAATAAAAGTCATGCATAATTTGAAATATCTACTGTTTATTGATCATTCATTTCAGATATTTACTGATTTATTTCTTTTTTAAGACTTGTTGACAAGAGACCTGAAGCCCTTTAAAAATAATCAAATTGTTTACCAATTCAGATTTATTCAAGGATGGCTTATATTGAAAAAGCTATTAAATAAAAATAGGGGGAGGGGGCACTTGTTTATACACAAAAAAATAATGTTTATTGTTAAATTTATAATTAAAGTGT
>BPLR01019549.1:0-51295 GCA_021605095.1 Caerostris extrusa | reverse complement strand
AAAATTATGCGTTTGAAATATGCAAGAGAAAGTTTAATCGAAAGTCAAATTTGAAGTCTCATTTGCTTATTCACACGAATGCAAATTTTGCAACAAAAAATTTATTATGGTGCTACTTGTCATACAGCTGGTGTGGGTAGGTAGTGAAAGTTTCCAGGCGGTTCAGGACGATTGAAATGGCAAGACGCTCAGAAAATTGGTCTCGTTTGGAAGTGCGAGCCGTGATTCGATTTTTATGGGCAAAGAATGTGTCCGCATCTGACATTCAGCCAAATCGGGGAAAATTTATGGTGAAGCACTGAGCAGACAACACGTAGCGAAATGATGTCGCACTTTTCAATCAGGCAGGCAGGATGTCGAAAACCGCAGTGCGGCAGGGGGCGGCCGGGCAAGTTCTACAACGACAGAAATCCACACCGGCACGAGTTGCAGAAATGATTCATATTTTTACATTAGATCTACATATCATAAAATCTTCAACCATGTCAAAATCTAGCATTAACGCAAAACAAGATAATTACCAGTGCGAGACTTGTGGTAAAAGGTTCTAACAGAAATATAATTTATCACAACATGTGCGTATTCACACGGGTCTTAAGCCATATGTTTGTGACGTTTGCCAAAAGGCATTTACAAGAAAAGGGCATTTAAAGAGCCATTTATTATTATTGCATTACGCAGCGAAAAATTATGCGTTTGAAATATGCAAGAGAAAGTTTAATCGAAAGTCAAATTTGAAGTCTTATTTGCTTATTCACACGAATGCAAATTTTGCAACAAAAAATTTATTATGGCGCTACTTGTCATACAGCTGGTGTGGGTAGGTAGTGAAAGTTCCCAGGCGGTTCAGGACGATTGAAATGGCAAGACGCTCAGAAAATTGGTCTCGTTTGGAAGTGCGTGCCATGATTCGATTTTTATGGTTAAAGAATGTGTCCGCATCTGACATTTAGTCAAATCGGGGAAATTTATGGTGAAGCACTGAGCAGACAACACGCAGCGAAATGATGTCGCACTTTTCAATCAGGCAGGCAGGATGTCGAAAACCGCAGTGTGGCAGGGGGCGGCCGGGCAAGTTCTACGACGACAGAAATCCACACCGGCACGAGTTGCAGAAATGATTCATATTTTTACATTAGATCTACATATCATAAAATCTTCAACCATGTCAAAATCTAGCATTAACGCAAAACAAGATAATTACCAGTGCGAGACTTGTGGTAAAAGGTTCTAACAGAAATATAATTTATCACAACATATGCGTATTCACACGGGTCTTAAGCCATATGTTTGTGACGTTTGCCAAAAAGGCATTTACAAGAAAAGGGCATTTAAAGAGCCATTTATTATTATTGCATTACGCTGCGAAAAATTATGCGTTTGAAATATGCAAGAGAAAGTTTAATCGAAAGTCAAATTTGAAGTCTCATTTGCTTATTCACACGAATGCAAATTTTGCAACAAAAATTTATTATGGCGCTACTTGTCATACAGCTGGTGTGGGTAGGTAGTGAAAGTTCCCAGGCGGTTCAGGACGATTGAAATGGCAAGACGCTCAGAAAATTGGTCTCGTTTGGAAGTGCGAGCCGTGATTCGATTTTTATGGGCAAAGAATGTGTCCGCATCTGACATTCAGCCAAATCGGGGAAATTTATGGTGAAGCACTGAGCAGACAACACGTAGCGAAATGATGTCGCACTTTTCAATCAGGCAGGCAGGATGTCGAAAACCGCAGTGTGGCAGGGGGCGGCCGGGCAAGTTCTACGACGACAGAAATCCACACCGGCACGAGTTGCAGAAATGATTCATATTTTTACATTAGATCTACATATCATAAAATCTTCAACCATGTCAAAATCTAGCATTAACGCAAAACAAGAGAATTACCAGTGCGACACTCGTGGTAAAAGGTTCTAACAGAAATATAATTTATCACAACATATGCGTATTCACACAGGTCTTAAGCCATACGTTTGTGACGTTTGCCAAAAGGCATTTACAAGAAAAGGGCATTTAAAGAGCCATTTATTATTATTGCATTACGCTGCTAAAAATTATGCGTTTGAAATATGCAAGAGAAAGTTTAATCGAAAGTCAAATTTGAAGTCTCATTTGCTTATTCACACGAATGCAAATTTTGCAACAAAAATTTATTATGGCGCTACTTGTCATACAGCTGGTGTGGGTAGGTAGTGAAAGTTCCCAGGCGGTTCAGGACGATTGAAATGGCAAGACGCTCAGAAAATTGGTCTCGTTTGGAAGTGCGAGCCGTGATTCGATTTTTATGGGCAAAGAATGTGTCCGCATCTGACATTCAGCCAAATCGGGAAAATTTATGGTGAAGCACTGAGCAGACAACACGTAGCGAAATGATGTCGCACTTTTCAATCAGGCAGGCAGGATGTCGAAAACCGCAGTGTGGCAGGGGGGGCGGCCGGGCAAGTTCTACGACGACAGAAATCCACACCGGCACGAGTTGCAGAAATGATTCATATTTTTACATTAGATCTACATATCATAAAATCTTCAACCATGTCAAAATCTAGCATTAACGCAAAACAAGATAATTACCAGTGCGACACTCGTGGTAAAAGGTTCTAACAGAAATATAATTTATCACTACATATGCGTATTCACACAGGTCTTAAGCCATACGTTTGTGACGTTTGCCAAAAGGCATTTACAAGAAAAGGGCATTTAAAGAGCCATTTATTATTATTGCATTACGCTGCTAAAAATTATGCGTTTGAAATATGCAAGAGAAAGTTTAATCGAAAGTCAAATTTGAAGTCTCATTTGCTTATTCACACGAATGCAAATTTTGCAACAAAAATTTATTATGGCGCTACTTGTCATACAGCTGGTGTGGGTAGGTAGTGAAAGTTCCCAGGCGGTTCAGGACGATTGAAATGGCAAGACGCTCAGAAAATTGGTCTCGTTTGGAAGTGCGAGCCGTGATTCGATTTTTATGGGCAAAGAATGTGTCCGCATCTGACATTCAGCCAAATCGGGAAATTTATGGTGAAGCACTGAGCAGACAACACGTAGCGAAATGATGTCGCACTTTTCAATCAGGCAGGCAGGATGTCGAAAACCGCAGTGTGGCAGGGGGCGGCCGGGCAAGTTCTACGACGACAGAAATCCACACCGGCACGAGTTGCAGAAATGATTCATATTTTTACATTAGATCTACATATCATAAAATCTTCAACCATGTCAAAATCTAGCATTAACGCAAAACAAGATAATTACCAGTGCGACACTTGTGGTAAAAGGTTCTAACAGAAATATAATTTATCACAACATGTGCGTATTCACACGGGTCTTAAGCCATATGTTTGTGACGTTTGCCAAAAGGCATTTACAAGAAAAGGGCATTTAAAGAGCCATTTATTATTATTGCATTACGCTGCGAAAAATTATGCGTTTGAAATATGCAAGAGAAAGTTTAATCGAAAGTCAAATTTGAAGTCTCATTTGCTTATTCACACGAATGCAAATTTTGCAACAAAAATTTATTATGGCGCTACTTGTCATACAGCTGGTGTGGGTAGGTAGTGAAAGTTCCCAGGCGGTTCAGGACGATTGAAATGGCAAGACGCTCAGAAAATTGGTCTCGTTTGGAAGTGCGAGCCGTGATTCGATTTTTATGGGCAAAGAATGTGTCCGCATCTGACATTCAGCCAAATCGGGGAAATTTATGGTGAAGCACTGAGCAGACAACACGTAGCGAAATGATGTCGCACTTTTCAATCAGGCAGGCAGGATGTCGAAAACCGCAGTGTGGCAGGGGGCGGCCGGGCAAGTTCTACGACGACAGAAATCCACACCGGCACGAGTTGCAGAAATGATTCATATTTTTACATTAGATCTACATATCATAAAATCTTCAACCATGTCAAAATCTAGCATTAACGCAAAACAAGAGAATTACCAGTGCGACACTTGTGGTAAAAGGTTCTAACAGAAATATAATTTATCACAACATGTGCGTATTCACACGGGTCTTAAGCCATATGTTTGTGACGTTTGCCAAAAGGCATTTACAAGAAAAGGGCATTTAAAGAGCCATTTATTATTATTGCATTACGCTGCGAAAATTATGCGTTTGAAATATGCAAGAGAAAGTTTAATCGAAAGTCAAATTTGAAGTCTCATTTGCTTATTCACACGAATGCAAATTTTGCAACAAAAATTTATTATGGCGCTACTTGTCATACAGCTGGTGTGGGTAGGTAGTGAAAGTTCCCAGGCGGTTCAGGACGATTGAAATGGCAAGACGCTCAGAAAATTGGTCTCGTTTGGAAGTGCGAGCCGTGATTCGATTTTTATGGGCAAAGAATGTGTCCGCATCTGACATTCAGCCAAATCGGGAAAATTTATGGTGAAGCACTGAGCAGACAACACGTAGCGAAATGATGTCGCACTTTTCAATCAGGCAGGCAGGATGTCGAAAACCGCAGTGTGGCAGGGGGCGGCCGGGCAAGTTCTACGACGACAGAAATCCACACCGGCACGAGTTGCAGAAATGATTCATATTTTTACATTAGATCTACATATCATAAAATCTTCAACCATGTCAAAATCTAGCATTAACGCAAAACAAGATAATTACCAGTGCGACACTTGTGGTAAAAGGTTCTAACAGAAATATAATTTATCACAACATGTGCGTATTCACACGGGTCTTAAGCCATATGTTTGTGACGTTTGCCAAAAAGGCATTTACAAGAAAAGGGCATTTAAAGAGCCATTTATTATTATTGCATTACGCTGCTAAAAATTATGCGTTTGAAATATGCAAGAGAAAGTTTAATCGAAAGTCAAATTTGAAGTCTCATTTGCTTATTCACACGAATGCAAATTTTGCAACAAAAATTTATTATGGCGCTACTTGTCATACAGCTGGTGTGGGTAGGTAGTGAAAGTTCCCAGGCGGTTCAGGACGATTGAAATGGCAAGACGCTCAGAAAATTGGTCTCGTTTGGAAGTGCGAGCCGTGATTCGATTTTTATGGGCAAAGAATGTGTCCGCATCTGACATTCAGCCAAATCGGGAAAATTTATGGTGAAGCACTGAGCAGACAACACGTAGCGAAATGATGTCGCACTTTTCAATCAGGCAGGCAGGATGTCGAAAACCGCAGTGCGGCAGGGGGCGGCCGGGCAAGTTCTACGACGACAGAAATCCACACCGGCACGAGTTGCAGAAATGATTCATATTTTTACATTGGATCTACATATCATAAAATCTTCAACCATGTCAAAATCTAGCATTAACGCAAAACAAGAGAATTACCAGTGCGACACTTGTGGTAAAAGGTTCTAACAGAAATATAATTTATCACAACATATGCGTATTCACACGGGTCTTAAGCCATATGTTTGTGACGTTTGCCAAAAGGCATTTACAAGAAAAGGGCATTTAAAGAGCCATTTATTATTATTGCATTACGCTGCGAAAAATTATGCGTTTGAAATATGCAAGAGAAAGTTTAATCGAAAGTCAAATTTGAAGTCTTATTTGCTTATTCACACGAATGCAAATTTTGCAACAAAAATTTATTATGGCGCTACTTGTCATACAGCTGGTGTGGGTAGGTAGTGAAAGTTCCCAGGCGGTTCAGGACGATTGAAATGGCAAGACGCTCAGAAAATTGGTCTCGTTTGGAAGTGCGAGCCGTGATTCGATTTTTATGGGCAAAGAATGTGTCCGCATCTGACATTCAGCCAAATCGGGAAATTTATGGTGAAGCACTGAGCAGACAACACGTAGCGAAATGATGTCGCACTTTTCAATCAGGCAGGCAGGATGTCGAAAACCGCAGTGTGGCAGGGGGCGGCCGGGCAAGTTCTACGACGACAGAAATCCACACCGGCACGAGTTGCAGAAATGATTCATATTTTTACATTGGATCTACATATCATAAAATCTTCAACCATGTCAAAATCTAGCATTAACGCAAAACAAGAGAATTACCAGTGCGAGACTTGTGGTAAAAGGTTCTAACAGAAATATAATTTATCACAACATGTGCGTATTCACACGGGTCTTAAGCCATATGTTTGTGACGTTTGCCAAAAGGCATTTACAAGAAAAGGGCATTTAAAGAGCCATTTATTAACGCATTACGCTGCTAAAAATTATGCGTTTGAAATATGCAAGAGAAAGTTTAATCGAAAGTCAAATTTGAAGTCTTATTTGCTTATTCACACGAATGCAAATTTTGCAACAAAAATTTATTATGGCGCTACTTGTCATACAGCTGGTGTGGGTAGGTAGTGAAAGTTCCCAGGCGGTTCAGGACGATTGAAATGGCAAGACGCTCAGAAAATTGGTCTCGTTTGGAAGTGCGAGCCGTGATTCGATTTTTATGGGCAAAGAATGTGTCAGCATCTGACATTCAGCCAAATCGGGAAAATTTATGGTGAAGCACTGAGCAGACAACACGTAGCGAAATGATGTCGCACTTTTCAATCAGGCAGGAAGGATGTCGAAAACCGCAGTGTGGCAGGGGGCGGCCGGGCAAGTTCTACGACGACAGAAATCCACACCGGCACGAGTTGCAGAAATGATTCATATTTTTACATTGATCTACATATCATAAAATCTTCAACCATGTCAAAATCTAGCATTAACGCAAAACAAGAGAATTACCAGTGCGACACTTGTGGTAAAAGGTTCTAACAGAAATATAATTTATCACAACATGTGCGTATTCACACAGGTCTTAAGCCATATGTTTGTGACGTTTGCCAAAAGGCATTTACAAGAAAAGGGCATTTAAAGAGCCATTTATTATTATGCATTACGCTGCGAAAAATTATGCGTTTGAAATATGCAAGAGAAAGTTTAATCGAAAGTCAAATTTGAAGTCTTATTTGCTTATTCACACGAATGCAAATTTTGCAACAAAAATTTATTATGGCGCTACTTGTCATACAGCTGGTGTGGGTAGGTAGTGAAAGTTCCCAGGCGGTTCAGGACGATTGAAATGGCAAGACGCTCAGAAAATTGGTCTCGTTTGGAAGTGCGAGCCGTGATTCGATTTTTATGGGCAAAGAATGTGTCCGCATCTGACATTCAGCCAAATCGGGGAAATTTATGGTGAAGCACTGAGCAGACAACACGTAGCGAAATGATGTCGCACTTTTCAATCAGGCAGGCAGGATGTCGAAAACCGCAGTGCGGCAGGGGGCGGCCGGGCAAGTTCTACGACGACAGAAATCCACACCGGCACGAGTTGCAGAAATGATTCATATTTTTACATTGGATCTACATATCATAAAATCTTCAACCATGTCAAAATCTAGCATTAACGCAAAACAAGAGAATTACCAGTGCGACACTTGTGGTAAAAGGTTCTAACAGAAATATAATTTATCACAACATGTGCGTATTCACACAGGTCTTAAGCCATATGTTTGTGACGTTTGCCAAAAGGCATTTACAAGAAAAGGGCATTTAAAGAGCCATTTATTAACGCATTACGCTGCGAAAAATTATGCGTTTGAAATATGCAAGAGAAAGTTTAATCGAAAGTCAAATTTGAAGTCTTATTTGCTTATTCACACGAATGCAAATTTTGCAACAAAAATTTATTATGGCGCTACTTGTCATACAGCTGGTGTGGGTAGGTAGTGAAAGTTCCCAGGCGGTTCAGGACGATTGAAATGGCAAGACGCTCAGAAAATTGGTCTCGTTTGGAAGTGCGAGCCGTTATTCGTTTTTTACGGGCAAAGAATGTGTCAGCATCTGACATTCAGCCAAATCGGGAAAATTTATGGTGAAGCACTGAGCAGACAACACGTAGCGAAATGATGTCGCACTTTTCAATCAGGCAGGAAGGATGTCGAAAACCGCAGTGTGGCAGGGGGCGGCCGGGCAAGTTCTACGACGACAGAAATCCACACCGGCACGAGTTGCAGAAATGATTCATATTTTTACATTGGATCTACATATCATAAAATCTTCAACCATGTCAAAATCTAGCATTAACGCAAAACAAGAGAATTACCAGTGCGAGACTTGTGGTAAAAGGTTCTAACAGAAATATAATTTATCACAACATGTGCGTATTCACACGGGTCTTAAGCCATATGTTTGTGACGTTTGCCAAAAGGCATTTACAAGAAAAGGGCATTTAAAGAGCCATTTATTAACGCATTATGGAGCGAAAAATTATGCGTATGAAATATGCAAGAGAAAGTTTAATCGAAAGTCAAATTTGAAATCTTATTTGCTTATTCACACGAATACAAATTTTGCAACAAAAAATTTATTATGGCGCTACTTGTCATACAGCTGGTGTGGGTAGGTTGTGAAAGTTCCCAGGCAGTTCAGGACGATTGAAATGGCAAGACCCTCAGAAAATTGGTCTCGTTTGGAAGTGCGAGCCGTGATTCAATTTTTATGGGCAAAGAATGTGTCCGCATCTGACATTCAGCCAAATCAGGGAAATTTATGGTGAAGCACTGAGCAGACAACACGTAGCGAAATGATGTCTCACTTTTCAATCAGGCAGGCAGGATGTCGAAAACCGCAGTGCGGCAGGGTGCGGCCGGGTAAGTTCTACAACGACAGAAATCAACACGGCACGAGTTGAAGAAATGATTCAAAATGATCGAAGGGTAACTCTGCGTGAAATCTCGTCAGAGCTGGGACTGAGCTTTTGGTAGCGTGTAGCATATCGTTTCTGATGTGCTGCGATATTCCAAGGTGTGTGCTCGCTGGGTTCCACGCGCGTTATCCGTTAAGCACAAAGAAAAGCGAGTGGTTTTGTGCTTATCAGCCACACGAATGATGTCTCACATTTATTCATCGTTTCAATTGTGACCGCCAGCACTTCGTCTATCACATCGTTACAATGGACGAAACTCTGCTTCACCATTTCGTCCCCACAAGCAAAAAGTAAACTACTGAGTAGAAACCTGGATCACCAACGACAAAGAAATTTAAAGTTACACCCTCTGCCGGTAATGTTATGCGGCAAGGCGATATGGCGGCAAGGTTTCGAATATTTCGTAAGCCTATTAATTGCCAGTGTTTAAACATATATTCCAACACATTGAAACTATCACTTTTCAACCCCCAACTGACCTTTTTTTTTTTTTAATAACCAAGAAATATCGTCAATAATGTCTGTAAAGTTTCAAACAAATCCATTTCAACTTTGCATGCATATGATAATCAAAAAGTTGTTCATAGAAATGAGCCAGAATTGGGCAAAGTATTTCCTTTGATAGCCCATTTTGAAAAAAAAAATGTCAGGAAGAGTATTCAACTCTTCGGTAGAATCGGTTGACGAAATTATGGTAAAATTCAAGGGAATGTCCACCATGAGGCAATATTTGCCAGGAAAGCTTGTAAAAAGAGGATATAAGATTTGGGCTAGGTCAGTCGCATATAGTGGGTATCTATCAATTTGAGGTTTATGCAGGGTTAAAAAGACGATGGTGACATTTCGAAGGATTGGGATATAGAGTTTTAACAGTTCTTAGCAATGATTTGCACCTTATTTCTTCTCTTTGGTGGTTTTTGATCACTTCAGTTCCATTGATGGAAACACTCAAAAACATATGTCATTTGTACCATCAGAAATGGTAGAAAATCCTTCATGAACCCATGAAGAAAAATAAAAATGACAAAAAAAAAAAAAAAAAATGAATCGCCGATGTTGGCATGTAGAGCACAGTTGCAGTGCATCGGCGGGATACTAAGATTATTTTTCTTTCAACAGCCTATTTGAATGAAATGACAGAAGTAGAATCCAGAAAGAAGGCTCTGAAAAGGAAGTTGCTTGCCCAAAACAATTGCAGATTATACAAGGGGGATAAATTTAACCACTTGAAATTTTCGTATAGCTCAAGTAGAGGATCAAAGAAGTGGTGGCATAGGTTATTTTACTTTCTTTCCGATACTGGTTTAGTAATTTCCTATATAATGTATATAACGTAGCTGGAAATTCGCATCTAGGAGTTGGGTTAAGAAAAAGGCAGCAAAGAGCGAATTGCAATCAAGTTGGGTTGCAACGAAAAAAGAAATTAGTTGTTCCAATTTCCTGTGGAATGCCAATGTTGGAACACACATGCCAGAAAACGGAAAACATACAGAAGGTGTAAAAGAAGCAAGAAGACGTAGCACCGAAACTAACCAGTAACGGACAAAAGTGTTATGTTCAACATGTAATGTTCTATTGTGTCCAACTCATTGTTTTGGGTTGTTTCGCCAGAATACATTTGGTAATTTACATTGTATTTGGTTTCTTCACCACTTATTTCATGTGTAATTAATATATTTTTAATTTTGAAATAACTAATAATAGCTTTACAAAATACAAATAATTTCATAAATAAATATGCATTTCATATTTTTTCTATTGAATAAGTCAGTAAAATGTCATTACTTATATTGGGCAGTTACCAACCCCTGTTATAAACAGGTCACAACAAAATTGAAAAACTTTTTTGGTCAAAAATGAGCTTCTTTTCTCTAATAGAGTAAAATGTAAATTTTGGACGAAAACGGCTTGTGCCCATTAAAGGATTAAATAAATTAGAAGTTGATTAATTGGACATTCAAGATTGCAGTAGGCAAGAATTTGACCAAAAGCACCAAAATGACAAGCAAATATTAGGGAGTAGGTGTATGTATTTTCAAAATTTATAATTTAGCAATATTTGTACCTTAAGCAATCATGGTCTAAATTTAACTGATCTCCATGATGCATCTATAATTCCAAAATAATTACTTTTTCATACTGCACAGTAATTAATTTTGTCATTAAAAAAGGAGGTTGTAATGAATATGCAGCTTGTCAAAAGCCTTTTAGAAGTCTCTGCAACAGAAAAAAAGAAACAACTTGAGTTCACAAAAATCATGTAAGCAAGCCTCTATCAACAATCCTAAACACAACTTCAAGATTTGTAAAGAGTGGTGCCTGTCTCTATCATGCTAAACAGCTCCATAGTCCTTCCCAGTCTACCGATTTAAACCCAATAGAACATTTATGAAAAGAAATTAGTTATGTACTAAAAAAATGATAAAGAACAAGATTGAATTCTAAACTGCCATTCACGACATTCGAAGCAATACTTCTCAAAAACCTTGTGGCGGTTATGCCAAAATGTTAAGAAGTGATAAAATGAGGGCCTACCAATCATTAAATATAATTTGTCTTGTACATGTCTCTAAACCATGTACGAGTAAATACCATACCGAAACTTTTTGTTCCTTATTAGTGGCATATTTTGCTCGTATAAATTTTTTCATACTTTTATTCTTTATAATAGCCATACATAATACATGAAATTGTGTTGAAGCAATTTTCATTATGAAGTATTTTGAGTGGCAAATTCAACTTATATTTTTTTACAAAAAAAAATTTTTCAGTTAACCTAATTGACCTTGGCATATCATGATTCATTAAAACAATGACAGTTTAATGGTAGGCTTTATAAAAACCGCATTGAACTGTTATAATTTAAGCTGAAGCATGACAAGCTGTTTATTTCAGAACTGAATAATATATATATATATATATACATATATATATATATATATATATATAAAATGACAAAAAAATCTGAGCAAATTATATAATTTTTAAAAAGAATTATGCATGCGTATGTATATGCGTGTAATGACACCAGTTTTCTTCTACAAGCATTAACTACTATGTCACTTATATAAAGACATGACTCTTCAGCTTCTTAAAAAAAAAAAAGCACAACTTTCCGTCAGTTTCAACTCTGCTGTATATACGTAAAATAAATTTTCTAAAAATAAATATTAAAATCTACATATATCATCCTTCAAATCAGACATCATATTTTAAATCTGCACATTCACAGATTTAAAAATATATAAATGAATGAAATCTTCAAAATTGAATTTATCATTAAAAAGCAGACCAAAAATATTAATATTAGTCAGCATCATTTTTTAACTGAGAAAAGTTTCAAATTGCTTTTCTAAAGATGCCTAGGTATTGAATTAGATTTAATCATAAATCAAAATACAAATTTTAAAAATTATACAAATACACAATTTTTAGCATCAATATAAACACTGGATATGACATATATATATTCCATTTAATTGATTTATTAATAAAAAAAAAAAAAATTGTCAGCCTTGTTAAATTTGCCACTTGAAATTTCAACATTAAAAAACGGCAGTTAACAGTCAGTTTTATAAAAACCACACTGACCACCACAATTTAAAAAGAACCCGAAGACAGCTGTTTTATTCCAAGCTAAATATATGCAAATCATAACTATGTATAAGTATAAATTTATGCATATGTATAAATCTGAACAAATTATATAATTTGCATCTAATATATATATTTCTGAAAATATATATTAAAACAGGTGATTTGAATGATAAATGACATCATTTCTATATAGTAATTCCTTTACATTCCCACATTTAAAAATTTAAAAGTAACATAACTGAAATCTTTGAAAATGAATTTTATTTACCATGAAAATATGCAGTCCCATAATACTAGCATTAGCCAACATTGTTTTAAAGTAAAAAACAAAAGTTCTAATGTTTTTAAGATACTGTATTATAGTTAATAATAATTCAGAATACATAAATTTCGAGAACCGCACAAAACTTATTCAAATACACATTAACATGATCAAATACATTTGCAAGGATGACATGCCACAATCAAAAATATTTCACCCAATTTGTTAAACTATCACCTCATCCTTCGCCATAAGAAATGGCAGTGGGCTTTAGAGAAACAGCAATGAACCACCACAATTAAGTTTAAGCATGAGAACAACTTATTTCAAAAATGAATAAATTATGTAAAAATCATATGTATGGAGTAAATTATACATAATTTATGAAAATAATTATGCATAAATACATATAAATTAATTCCAAAAATACATATTTAAATGAGACTTTTAATATGTAGTTAGTTAAGGATAAGGATCAGTCATAAGGATAACTGAAGACAATACTTCAATGTTCATTTCAAAAATACTAAATATTTTAAATCCACACATTCAAAGATTTAAAAATATCCTGAATGAAATTTTAATTGTATTTGCCATTAAAAAGCAATCCCAACACATATTAATATTACTTAGCATTATTTTTAAATAAAAAAAGGCAAATAAAGATTTCAAATTTCTCTTAAAAACCTGGATATTTCAATAGATGCAATTAGAAATCAAAATATAAGTTTTAAAAACTATATAAAAATTATTTTAGTACACATTATCCAGTATCAATGTGAAAAATATTAAAGTTTGATTCATCAATTACAAAATATAATTTTTCAAACCTTGTTAAACTTGCCATTTCACACTTCATAAAAAAAAATGGCAGTTTAACAGTCAATTTTAAAAAATCATACTGAAACACCATAATTTAAGATGAAGCAGAGGACAACTGTTTATTCCAATCTAAATAAATACAAATCATATGTATGTAGTAAAAAGTATAAATTTATGTATATATAATTTGTTCAGATTTTTACATAATTTGCATCTATATATATATTCTAAAAATATTTATCATTCAAATCACTCATTTTAATATATAACATATTATGATGTTCATCTCTATATAGTAATTAATTTACATCCTCACATTCAAAGATTTAAAAGTAACATAAATGAAATCTTGAAAAATAAATTTAATTTAACATGAAAATTACAATCCAATAATACTAATATTTTTTTTTTCTACATCAAACTGTACCAATATCCACCATAAGAATAAAAATGCTGGCTAATATTAGTATCAAAATAAAACAAGTAAAAAATTTAAAGTTCTAATGTTCTTAAGATACTACATCACAGTTAATAATAAATCAGAATACACAAATTTTAAGAACCACACAAACTTATTCAAATACACATTACCCATCATCAAATACATCATCCACCTTGTTAAACTTGTCACCTTATATTAAATTATTTATCATGAAAAATGCAGTTCAATAACACTAATATTAACCAGCATTGTTTTTAAGGAAAACAAGTATGTTCTAAATTTCTTAAAATACTACATTATAGATGATAAATCAAAATACACAAATTTCAAGTACCACACGAAACTACATACATTATCAAATACAGTACCAAGTATGACAAGTATTTGATGCAACAATCAAAGAAATATATAATCAAACTTGTTACCTCATTCTTCACCATAAGATATGGCAGTTTAATGTTAGGTTTTAGAAAAACAACATTGAACCACCACAATTTCAGTTGAAGCATGAGGACAACTTATTTAAAAAAGAATAAATTATGTAAAAATCATATATATGGAACAAATTATATATAATTTATAATAATTATGCATATATACATATAAATTCTAAAAATACATAACAAAACATCTCATTTAAAGGAGGATTGATAGCATCATTTTATAAATACCAAATATTTTAAATACTTGCATTCAAAGATTAAAAAATATCATGAGCGAGATCTTAAAAAACAAAATAATAAATAAATAAAAAAATTATATTTACTATTAAAATGCAGTCAAACAAATTAAAATATTAATCAGCATTATTTTTTTTTTTAATAAATAAGAAAAAGCAAATGAAATTTCAAATTTCTTTTCTTAAGTTGCCTGGATATTACAATAGACGTCATTACAGATCAAAATAAAGATACACATTATCCAGCACCAATACGACATATATTCAATTTTATTGATTGATCAAGACAAAATATATACCTTGCTAAACTTGCCACCAAAACTTCGCCATAAAAAAATGGCAGTTTAACAGTCAATTTTATAAAAATAACACCGAAACACCACAATTTAAGGTGAAGCAGAGGGCAGCTGTTTATTTCAAGGTAAATATGTTCAAGTCACATATATGAAAATAAATCTGAACAAATTATATAATTTATGTGTACATCAAATGCAGTGCTGAATATGACATGTGTTTATTTGATGCAACAATAAAAAAAAAAATCCATAATCAAACTTGTCATCCCTTTCTTCACCACAAGATATGGCAGTTTAATGTTAGGTTTTAGAAAAACAACATTGAACCACCACAATTTAAGTTGAAGCATGGGGACAACTTATTTAAAAAATGAATAAATTATGTAAAAATCATATATATGGAACAAATTATATATAATTTATAATAATTATGCATACATACATATAAATTCTAAAAATACATAACAAAACATCTCATTTAAAGGAGGATTGATAGCATCATTTTATAAATACTAAATATTTTAAATACTCGCATTCAAAGATTAAAAAATATCATGAGCGAGATCTTAAAAAACAAAATAATAAATAAATAAAAATTATATTTACTATTAAAATGCAGTCAAACAAATTAAAATATTAATCAGCATTACTTTTTTTAAATAAATATGAAAAGGCAAATGAAATTTCAAATTTCTTTTCTTAAGATGCCTGGATATTACAAGATATAATTACAGATCAAAATAAAAATACACATTATCCAGCACCAATATGACATATATTCAATTTTATTGATTCATCAAGACAAAATATATACCTTGTTAAACTTGCCACCAAAACTTCGCCATAAAAAATGGCAGTTTAACAGTCAATTTTATAAAAATCACACCGAAACACCACAATTTAAGGTGAAGCAGAGGGCAGCTGTTTATTTCAAGGTAAATATGTTCAAGTCACATACATGAAAATAAATCTGAACAAATTATATAATTTATGTGTACATCAAATGCAGTGCTGAGTATGACATGTGTTTATTTGATGCAACAATAAAAAAATCCATAATCAAACGTGTCATCCCTTTCTTCACCACAAGATATGGCAGTTTAATGTTAGGTTTTAGAAAAACAACATTGAACCACCACAATTTATGTTGAAGCATGGGGACAACTTATTTAAAAAAATGAATAAAATTATGTAAAAATCATATATATGGAACAAATTATATATAATTTATAATAATTATGCATACATACATATAAATTCTAAAAATACATAACAAAACATCTCATTTAAAGGAGGATTGATAGCATCATTTTATAAATACCAAATATTTTAAATACTTGCATTCAAAGATTAAAAAATATCATGAGCGAGATCTTAAAAACAAAATAATAAATAAATAAAAAATTATATTTACTATTAAAAAGCAGTCAAACAAATTAAAATATTAATCAGCATTATTTTTTTAAATAAATAAGAAAAGGTAAATGAAATTTCAAATTTCTTTTATTAAGATGCCTGGATATTACAATAGATGTAATTACAGATCAAAATAAAATACACATTATCCAGCACCAATACGACATATATTCAATTTTATTGATTCCTCAAGACAAAATATATACCTTGTTAAACTTGCCACAAAACTTCGCCATAAAAAAATGGCAGTTTAACAGTCAATTTTATAAAAATCACACCGAAACACCACAATTTAAGGTGAAGCAGAGGGCAGCTGTTTATTTCAAGGTAAATATGTTCAAATCACATATATGAAAATAAATCTGAACAAATTATATAATTTATGTGTACATCAAATACAGTGCCGAGTATGACATGTGTTTATTTGATGCAACAATCAAAGAAATATATAATCAAACTTGTTACCTCATTCTTCACCATAAGAAATGGCAGCTTAACAGTAGGCTTTTACAGAAACATTGAACCACCACAATTTAAGTTGAAGCATCAGGACAACTGATTTAAAAAATGAATAAATTATGTAAAAATCATATATATGGAACAAATTATATATAATTTATAATAATTATGCATATATACATATAAATTCTAAAAATACATAACAAAACATTCATTTAAAGGAGGATTGATAGCATCATTTTATAAATACTAAATATTTTAAATACTTGCATTCAAAGATTAAAAAATATCATGAGCGAGATCTTAAAAAACAAAATAATAAATAAATAAAATTATATTTACTATTAAAATGCAGTCAAACAAATTAAAATATTAATCAGCATTATTTTTTAAATAAATAAGAAAAGGCAAATGAAATTTCAAAATATATTTTAATTTATTAATATTTTGAATAATTTATGCTTCATTTAAAAGATAATAGAGGGCATAATATTATGATGTTCATATCATATATATACTTTAATTTTAAATTCTCATATTCAAAGATTTAAAATTTTATGAATGAAATAATTAAAAATAAAATATATTAACCATTATTTATATATGTCTCATAAATACTAATATTAGCCAGTATTGTTTCTAAGTAAAACAAGAAAAAGGAAATAAAAGTTTTTATTCTTAGATGCCTGGAAATGGAATTATCCTTCAATATCAAAAGTAATAATTATATTTCATTATGAGCAACTTAAGGAATTAAATAAGCAATAAATTAAAATTTTTAAAAACTGCAACATAATGCATTTTATTAAACATCAATTTTAATAAAATTTGAATAATTATAATCGAATTTACATTATTAAATTTACAAAATTAAAATCCATTAGAAATTTTGTGATTACAGAATTACCATATTTTTTTCAGTATTTGATTTGCAAACTATCTTATAGAATTTTAATTTTATCTTTTAACAAAATGAATAAATGTGAAAATATTTCAACTATGCAGTTAAAAATAACAATAATTGCAAACACAATTCAAGATAAAATACTTTTGAGATTTTTGACAAATATAGACTAATTTGCTACAGAAAAAGTTCTCAAAAGGATTCAAAAAAAAATCTCGTACTCACTGCAACACATACATAAAGGAAAAAAATATAAAAATTACGATTTTTAATTAAAACAAAGCACATAACTGACATATTTGTCATAATAGATTCAAAAAATATCATTGATATATTTTTCAACAATTGTAACACATGTTGTATGCCTCGAATATTATCTAGTAATACTTATTATGACAATGAATGCAATTTTCATTGTATACAGAAAATATTTTTAAAAATAATAATCAATTTCATTTTCATACCAGTCTTAACCGATTAATTACGCCTCTTGGTTATCGTATCCAGCTAAAATAATGTTGCCATGAATAATTTCATGATGTTGTATATTTTTTTTTATTTAAAAAGTGGAATTAATACATTCTTGACATATTATATAGTCTTAAAAAATCTACTATAATTTAATTATTAATATTTACAAACTTCAAAGTTAATTTATGAGCAAAAATACATTTATTATTAAAATAAACTTTGAATAAAATGGTTCTAGTTGGACTAATTTGGCAAACGGTTTTACCGCTACTGAAAATTCAAATATTGTATTTCTCCAATCTTTCTTCCATAACTGTTCGCGAAAGAATTTTTTAATATGCCTTAGAATCAGAGAAAAAAAGACGAAGTCAAATCAAAGTTGCAATTTATGAAATAGTATTCATGACAAAAATGATTGAATCCATATGACGATATCCGTTCGACTGTTCAAACGATCTCGAAACATGAACACGTCAGTTAGCTCTGGGAAAGGATTATTAGATTATTGTTAGGAGCATGCAAAAGCTAAATAATATAACCATTCAAATAATAGGAGGCATTCAACCATTCAAATAATAGCAAGTGAATTTTCTGAGTATTGGAATTATTGCATAGTTATATGTATTTATCGCATTATAAGTTATTAATTACATAAAAATATTGAATTTTAACAATAATTTCGTATTAGTAATAGGATTTTTCGTTTTAACCTCTTGAATTATATTTATAGGTAGCTCTTTATTATTCATATAATCTTCTCTTTATTATTCATCATTCCAGTTTTTTCGCATTCTTAGTATTGCGTATTACTATATGAAAAAATATTTGCATTAATTGAAATCAATGTTTTATTAATAAAAAGGTATTAAATTACTTTCGGAATTCTACTTAAACTAATTATACTACTAAAACTAATTATATTCTACTATCGTCAGTTTAAATATGTAACGGTGCTTACTACTACACACTGCCAGGAGCGCCCCCTTTTTGGCGTTCAGGAGAAATGGTCAGTCAGCCTCGAGACTCTCACCCGAAAGGAAGTACAGCGCAGCCTGTGCTTCCGCTGAGAAACGCTTTGTTTAGTCTCTCATCCAGAGAGAAAAATATATTGAGCTCATCCTGCCGCATTAGTTGGCTTGCAGATTATCATACGGAGACGGAGTACTATTTCGCGCATCCTGCGCGTAGTTGAGTATGGGGTATTGGGCTTAAAAATAGAATTTTTCCGACAATCCGTAATTATATATCTTTAAATGTGTTAAAAAATATTGTTTGTCTCTTTTGTATGTGTATGGTGTTTGTTCGTGTGTAAACAAAGCTGTGAGTTCCCCAATCTGTACCTCAAGTACCTCACCCCAACCACACCCAGTTACAATCTGGTTGTCCAATTTGCATAATGGAATATGTTATTTATGTGATTACAATCTACCTTACAAATAAAATAATAAAATTAAACAAATTAATGAGTTCAAAAATAAAGAATGTTGAATGTTTGGCAGCGAAATGTTTTAAAATACATGCTAATATATCCAAAGAAAAGTATAGGCCCATTTGTAATTTCTTTTATGATTAAATATAAGAATTTTTAGAAACAGTGACATCTGTTATCATAAAACATTATGTACCATGCATAAGGAGAATGTGAGAGATTAATTATAAGTAGATATTTTTTTTTTTAATAAATATTATTTAGCAATCGTATGATGTGAAATAAAGTCATGTAATTTATACTGAAATTAAGCTGCATCAATTCATATGGTGTTGGAAATATGGATTTAATACAAAACTAATTTATGGATATATACATTAAATTTAACAAGTAATAAAAAAAAAATTGTTAAAGTCAATTCTTACTTTTTTTCATTATATTGCAGAAAGTCTTTTATAAATAATTTTCATTCATTTTTTAAAGTTAGAAAAAAATTCTGATACTTTTTCTCACTCACACACTTTTTCTCTCACATACACGCTTTTCATCTCTCTCAGTAATTTATTCACGTTTCATTTTTCATTTTATTCCCTCCTTGACTCGTACCCAGAATGAAAAAAGAATCTGAAAAAGAAATTTTTTCCGGCTATCTACACGCTTCGCCACTGACGATATTTATTCCTAACTTTATATCTTGCTAAATATCTTATATAAGAGAAATTTTTTCCCCTATAAAACTAAAAATTAATTAATTAAATTTAATTAAGGAATTAATATTTGAAAAACTGTATTAACATCCAGTGTCAAAAAAATGTATTTGAACTTGAGTGGATGAATAAAAAGTATTTTATGAACGATTGAAAATTTGAACAAGATATATAAATTTATACAGAACTAATAGTAAGAATTGAATGAAAAAGAAAATTAAAATTAGAATAAAATGTTAAAAATTATTTTTGTTTAATCTACAGATAAATGTAGTTATTTCAGTAATGAATGCATTTATCATAACATTTTGTATTTTTAAAAGATAAGTAATTGTTCTTCTTGCAGCTTCGAATTTTTTTAGAATTCTTAACATTGAATATTTTAAATTGAAATATTGTATCAATTTTTAATGGATTTCTTATAAGAATATAAATAATAAACTATCTGATAATAAAATATTATAATTTTCTCACTTTCGTTTTGGCAGACGATCTTCACTTTAAATACGTTGATCTTTTGAAATACGAATTATTTTAAAATTCTTAATATTGAATATTTTTAATGGAAATATTGCATCAATTTTTAATGAATTTCTTATAAGAATAATTATAAGAATACAATTAATAAATTCTTTAATAGTAAAATATTACAGTGTTCTTTTGTTTTGGCAGACGACTTTTGAAATAAGAATTGTTTTAAATGTGTTATAGAAATAAAAGATTCATTTAAAATTTAAAATTACAGTATATAATTTTCGATAGAGTAAGAAATAAAATGCTCCTATATTGACTATATTTATTTCTATTTGCATAACTATATGAAATTATCTGAAACTATATGTAGTAAATTTTTCAGAAAATAGAAAATTGTTTATACAACACAAAAAAATGCAATAAACCATTCATAAGGAGATAATAAATGTTACAAATATGCTTTTAAATAAATGTTATCAAATCTTATTTTTTGATAAGTTTTATTATTTATAGATATAACATAATGGTAGATATTCTTTTGAAAAAGGATGGGCTTACTATATTAAGTTCAAGTAATAAATGGAAAACAAAAAATTGTTTCAATTCTTTAAACCACAGACTACACCTAATTTGGAAATTGTTATTAAAAATATAGCTATTTTAAAAAATTGGATGTTTTACAATATAATACATAAAAAAAGATGCAAATTTAACTTATTTTAGATGTAGAGAAAATTCAGCAATTTTTAGAAATCAAAAAAATTTGGCGAGTAAGTGGGTAAATTATGCATGACGAAAAATTTACAAATGACAAATATTTATAAGATTTGAACTTAATTTAAATTTAATACATTTATTTGAAATAGTTATCGTAGAAACATTCCATAGTATAAGGTCGTCAACAAATTATCTTATTTATCACCCCCAAAGACGTTAGGTGGTGCTATTATATGGAATTTCTCTCCGATATGGATCTTTCAAAAACATTTCGAATCATTAAAATATGAATTGCTCATCACTTATCAATAGAGTCAGGCTGGATCTATTCTTCTTTATATCTTTTTGGCGTACAATGTAGCAACGTTTGGTTGTGGTAGTGATACAATTTGTTATAAGTGTAATGGGTGTGGAGAATGATTTTTAGAGGAATACGGGTATTATGTGTTATACACCTAACACTAACATTCTAAATTCACTCAATTCTTGGGTAAAAGTATGCTATTGATACACTCGAAAACTAGATGCATCTCCCGTCTATCAGAAGTGGAGGCCAAAAAGATATGGTAATCATATAAGCGCCGCAACTCAGAGTGATCTCAATTCCCAGAATTCCCTTTTCTTAAATCATTCATTCACGTAAAATAAACACGAAGGATATTATTTTTAAAAAATCCCTCAAAACTAAAAGAACATAATATGAGAATCGAAAGGATGTAAAAAAATAAATTTAATTATATGCAGAATAAGAAATAATACAAAAGAATTGAAGTTGTATCTGAAAGAGGATTGGTGCCTTTAGAAAAATAGAAAACGACTAGACTTTAGCGAGCAAAAGTACCCAGAACAATCCAAATCGCCGCTTTGGGCAACCCTAAAACGCCACTGACTTTATTGGCAAAAGAAGTGAAGTAAAAAATAGTCGCGCATCAAAGGTCAGGTTTTCCATTAAGATGGAGTATTCTAGAGAGAGCAATTTTTTTTTTTTTTTTTAATCCTTGTTAAAAGTTACTTTTAAAATATATTTTATAATTATTTATATGCAACGTGAATTTTTTTGTTTACGTACTTTGCGTTTATTAGTTGTTATTTTCTGAGTTTGCACTACACATGGTCCGGGAACCTTATTGTACCCCGAAAGACAACATAAACCAGGGATGGGCAAACTACGGCCCGCACGAAGATTCTAGCCTGCCCGCGGATAGAATTTTAATTTGCCGGTCCGAGGAAATAGGATAAATATGTATATATTATCCATCTCCTTTTCTACTTTCATTAAATATTATTTGTTACCTTCTCTGTTTTTGTTCTACAAAACAAAAAATCGACGGAGCAATAGCAAGAACAGACAGCTTTCAATCCGCAAAGTGTTGAAAGCGGAAGTTCTTTGTTAGTTATATCTGTAGATTGACGTAAACAAGTTAGAGTTTTTCAAATCATTATCGAAAGTAAGTTTCCCACATTTAATATCTCACGTCCAGAAAATCAATGCTACGTTAGCTGCATCTTATATATGTGAACGAGTGTTTTCAACTATGAACTTTAGAAAGAATTATTTCAGAAGTAGACTGACAGATGAGCATTGAGCCTCGTTAATTAGAATCAGTCCATCTCACTTCGAACCTCAATATAAGGAACTTTTAAAAAAGAAATCGCAATTTCATTCACTTCATTAACTTATTTAAGTTGCAAATATTATATATTTTTAAAATTTTAGAACAATTTATCTTGGCCTGCCAAACTTTTTTTTTTTTTTTCGATTTTTGACTGCGACCGAAAGTTTGCCTGTCCCTGACATAGACGATACATATATGCTATGTGCAACCCTCACGAAGTGTGTGGGGAGGGGGGTTAAATGAGAGAGGGAGAAAGAGAAAAGGGAGGGGGGGGTCGAGACAAGAGTGTTGGTGTCACTAATCCCACTGATGCAGGCAAGCCTACACCAGGTCCTAAAAGCTCGTACCCACCGAGGTGAGAAGCCTTTACCTTTTAAGAAGCCTTTAACCAATCGCTAGTCTCACCACGTTCGCCTGAAACCAGTTTGAAATCCGCCGCTTCGAGTTGACCCACTTTCAACTCGAAGCGAACTTCACTAGGCATAATGCTATTTCTGACGTTTCGCTGTGAAGGGGTCGAAAAAATTTTCTTGCCAGGCGCGTGAATCTTCAACGCTTCACGCCTCGGTGGGAACGAGCCTTAAAGACCTCGTCTCAGGCGACTGATCCATTGCTAAGGGTAATATGCAGCTTCCCTTTAGCGAGGAACAGTGAGGGCTGAAGACTGACTAAACCTCAAGTCAACCCTCTACGATCCTATTAGACAGGGACCTACTGTTTAAAGTGGATTCTGAACCCAACAAACATCCATGGCACCGCCGGGACTCGAACGCGAAACATTAGGCACTGAGCTCTAGACACTCCGTCATTCAGGCTTGAGAGTTTCAGGCAGTAAGACCCTTACACGAACTGGCTTTTAAGAGGATTTTGTAAATACTTGCTGTATAATTTTGTTTCGTGTGGTTATTGCTGTTTTTGCAAATTTTAATAAATATAACAGCTAAACTTCGCGTTTATATTTTGAGAAATAATTTAGTTTGCATTCATGAACAACATTGAATCAAGATCACACGCATATTCGTCCTTAACTTGTACTGTTAACTTGTATAATCATTGCCAGTTGGAACAAATAATTTAAGTAAGTAATTGATTAAGTAGGCCAGCACCCTCATTCCCAACACTCATCTCAATACCAGGATTATCCTGTTCCTAATAATTTTTCGTGGTCATAACAGGTGGTAACATTAAATCCATATGATTTTTAGTTAGCCCTCACCTTCAAAAGACACGTGTATAAATTTGACAGCTGTTGCACTATTAGTATGTGAGTTATAGCATTTTTAGTGGAGTTATAGCATTTTTAGTGGAGTTATAGCATTTTTAGTGAGCATAGCATTTTAGTGTTCATCACGTGCAGTCCACTCGGCTGACAGTCGATTTTACTCCGGTGTGAAATGATGGAGCCACGTTTCATCTATTGTCACATATCGACGCAAAAATTCGGGTTTATTACGATTGAACAGCTCCAAACACTGCTTAGAATCGTCAATTCGTTGTTGTTTTTGGGTCGATTGTGAGCTCTGCGCGGAACCCACTTTGAACAGAGCTTTCGCATATCCAAATATTCATTCACGATATGTCCCAACACGTTCCTTTGATATCTTTAGGGTCTCAGCTATCTTAATCAACTTCACTTTACGGTTATCAGAAATTATTTTGTGGACTTTTTTTGATGTTTTCGTCGGTAACAGCCTCTTTGGGGCGTGCATCGTCCTAGGTGCTCATTTCACCTCGTTTAAATTTTGCAAGCCACTTCTCTACGGTTGGTTTTCCTGTTGTAAAGTCCGAATAATGTTTATCAAGCCGAGCCTTGGCTTCAATAGTATTTTTTTTCGCCAAAAAAGCAATGACTTATTAACATACGAAATTCCTTTTATCAATTTTTCAAACTAACAAAAGTTGCTTCACTAAAACTGCTATAACTCTATTAATAGTGAAACAGCTGTTAAATTTATACAAGTGTCTTTTGAAGGTTAGGGCTAACTAAAAATCATATGGATTTAATACTAGTAGCACCATCTATGTGGCAGCCTATGAACTTTTCAGCCCACCTGTTACATAAACGTGAGAACTTTCATTTGGCTTCCTTAATTTGGTAACCAAATGAACACATTATCCACCAAGTCATTTTGGCCTGAATCTCAATCTTTATTTGAATAAAACATAGAAATGAGAAAGAATGAGACAAGATGAAAATAATTTAAAAAAAAAGCTTTATTATATTTGTGATATTTACGTGATTTGTAATATTTACAAAAATTGTTTGATTTCATTAATAAAGGCACAATCAAAATTATGAAATTGTTGCAGAAAAGTTGTTTATCAATCGAATGTTTTGTTCGAAATTTGGCATTAATATATATCTATATTCGAAACTTATTGCAAAGGACTATATTTTATAAACATAGATTCAATTGCTTAACAATTTTATCCCCCCATTTCTATATCTTGTTCAAATTTTCAATCGTTCATAAAATGCTTTTTATTCATCCACTCGAGTTCAAGTACATTTTTTTTTTAACTCGTAGTGGATGACACTTGATGTTAGTACAGTTTTTTGAAATATTAATTCAGTAATTAAATTTAATTAATTCATTCATTTTAGGGGGTTTTTTTAGATTTAGGATGTATATATCTACCAATAGATGGCGCCAGATAAACTTAAAAAATGAATGAAAATTGTTTATAAAGGTCTTTCTGCAATATAGCGAAAAAAAAAGCAGGAATTGACTTTAAATTTTTTTTTTTTATATTACTTGTTTACAAAATCAAATTGAAGTTTGATAATAATTCCACAATAAAAACTTAAATTGAATACTTTACTTTATTTAAGTTCCAATAAATGGCGCGGTTTCCTAAAATTCAAAACTATGCTACTCTCCTTGCAATATCATTACAAATGCACTCATTATCATTCGCTATAAATTAGCAAAATTATATTCGGTTACGTTTTAATTGATTTAATTATTATTTCTACATTTATGAAAGAAAATTAATTAATTAATGCATAATCAAATAAAGGTGTGTTTTCTTGTTTAGTCATTTAAGAATTCGTCTTTTTAAGAACGACAGACGAAATTTTATTCTAAACAAAAACAAAGTAGTCAGAGAAGCATGAATAAAATTTCGCTCAGTTGTAAACAACAGCAATGTCTCTAATTGTAAATCGACGGTTTGCAAGCACCAAATCTTTAATTTTTGGACATGAGCGTCGGCTCTCTTCGTCTTCAACACGTTCTGTGCCTTCTTTGAACTGTTTTTACCACTTCTAAACATATCTTTCAGATATAGGAATGCTTACCGAATGCCTTCTGCAACATTCTATACGTTTCCGCGAACAATATTGAATGCAAGTACTTTGCTCAATTAATTGAGACATTTCAAAAATCACCGGAATCAGTTTTAGCATCTCACAAAACCAAGCGTAACTCAAACACTAATAAATATTTTGACTTCACATTACACACAGATGTCAAGGATATAGATATCAAGATGTCATATCCTTGATTCAAGATATATATATATATATGTATTTTGTTTTCATAGGGACCGATTAATTATTTTCCTTTTGTTCCTTACAGAAAAATTCGTAAAGTCCAGAAATCTGGAAGATATAAAGGACGTAAAGACATTGCATTGTAAAAATGATTTAAAAACAACAGTTTTGAAATAGTTTCTTTTAAATGTTACGAACTTATGTATCTATTTTACTTTCGCACATAACTAAATCATTTTCATTATGAAATAATTTAGAAGCCAATTTAAGAAAGGAAAAGTTTTTAATTAGATTGCATTTTGAGAGACATCTTTCAGAATTGGTTTGGCGTTCCACGGTCATTTTTTGCGCACTTTGGGTTAATTAACTACAGACCTTCAGTTTAACGTGGATTCCGAACCACTCACAAACATCCATGCCACCGCCAGGATAAAGACCTGAAGCCTGTGGTACCAAATGCCAGAGCCCTAGCCAATTGGCCATCAGGCTGCTACGTTTGAGAAAGCTTGCATTACTCTGTATCACTTACATCAGATATTGCGTCAGCGCTGGTTGCATCATCTACCTTTGATAATATAACACAATTTATTAAAATAGTCTACAGCATTTTTATAGAATATTATATAGTACTTATAACAAAATGAATTTTAAGTCTTGCGGTTATTATTATTTAAAATTAATATCCATCTAATTTTTAAAACTTTTTAAGATCCAGCCGAATTAGTCGCTGGTACATCCGGGCCAAGAGAAGGATCTTTACTCAGCAGAGCCTCCCACCAGGTGAAAATGTTAATGTTTACCTTCCTTTATGCAAGAAGATCCATTCAAATTGTTACCAAGGCCGGATTTTCCTATAGGCTAACTAGGTTTCAGCCTAGGGATCAAGAGGGGCCTACATTCAAATGGTTAGCAAAATTAGAATGACACTATTCTAAAAGCAGTAAACACAAAAACAATGAATCGAAAATAAGGAGAAATTCTACACATATGAATAATAAACAAACATAATAAGTAATTTACAAACTTAAAAATGGGAGGTGAAAGGGCCTCATAAGTGGAATAGCCTAGGGCCTCTTTTCATCTAAATCTGGCCTTGATTGTTACTCATATTTTTTTAATCATCACAATGAAAATATACAGGAAGTTTACAATCACACTGTCCGTTTTACTAATTCATTTCTTCAAAGCAATTGTTGGAAATATCCACCAATCTATTTTTTTAAACTTTAATTTAATTTTTTTGGTTAACTTAAATCTCTTTATTTTAATGTGACATAACTGTTCTTACTTAAGTTAATCTTGATTTGTTTTTAAATCAATAGTCTATCCTTAATCTTATAACTTCTCTGGTCTTAACTTTAAATGTTAATATTTATAATTTTATTTAAAAGTAATAATAATAATAAAAATCGTCAATCAAACGTCAAGTTTCATATTTGAAATGTAGCCCCAGTCGTGGCGCCATCTGTATGATTATTTACTTTGTTCTGGTGTAAATGTTGTAACCTTTAAATCTTTGTAAAACCTGTTAATTCCATGTAACCTGTTTATCACTTTGTGTTTGTATCATATTGTATTTTCTTTTATTCTTTTTTTTTTACTTCATGTAGAACTTTTCCATGTTCAAAACCTAATCTAGTTTCACTTATTATTTCAAATCGATTTAATAAGCCAGAATAACACGAGTTCAATATACGAGGGTCACTCTGAAATTGTTGAGATAAGGCTAAACGGTACAAGTTTAACTTACCAAATTTTAAGAGTGTTCAAAGTAGTCCCCTCCAACATCAATGACCTTTTGCAGACGAATTTTCCAAAGATTAAATGCTTCACGCCATCCATTTCTTGGAATGGATGAAAAATATGTTTTTATAGCCTCATTAATCTCATCTTCGGAAGGAAAACGGCGACCACGTAAATTTTTCTTGAGATTAAAAAAAGCCGAAAGTCACATATAGCAAGATCAGGGGAATAGGGCGGATGTTCTATCATTTTGATATGTTTTTGTTTAAAAAATTCGATTGTCGATGTTGAAGTATGAGAAGATGCATTTTCATGGTGAAGCATGATCCCCTTGCATTCACTTCTTGAAGAATTTCTGGAAGACACTTAGTGTTGTACCAGTTAGCTGTGACTGTCTTCTGTCCCTCCAGCTTAATGGCTTTGACCAGTCCCGTACTTCTGAAGAAAGCGGCATACATTACTTTTTTCATTGCTCGATGTCTTTCACCATTGTTGGTTTGGGGTTATCTTCAAATACCCATATTTTACTTTCTTGTCATGTTGGAACGTCAAAAAACAGTATGTAAGTTTCATCACCAGTTATGATTTTAGAAATCGTTAAGTAATTTTAGGGTTTCTTTGCAGATTGTGACAAGTTCCGTTTTTTTTTGGTATTCTGTTAAATTATGGGGACCCAACGACAAAAAAATTTTTCATATGCAGATCTTCATAAATAATTCTATGTATAGCTGCGGATCCAATGTTAAGTTTCTTCTGTATCATTTGGTAAGTGCAGTGATTATCATCAACTAACATTTTTTATATGGCCGACACATTTTCTGGAACTACAGTTGATGCAGGTCTTCCAGTGTGATCTTGATACAGCAGAGAACTTCGACCTCTACGAAATTCTGTAAACCATCTAAATACAGTAGCACTAGATGGAGCTTCGTGTCCATATGCTAGTTGTAGACGTCGAAAGCATTCTTCTTGATTTAACCCCACTTTAAAATTATAGAAAATCACAGCGCGATAATGCTCTCGCGTCAATTCCATTTTCCTTTCTTCCAAAATCTATTCTACGACAGCTAAAGTGCAATTGTTGGCACAAATTATCACCTGCGGCCATAAAAGAGTTCACATTTACAAATTTAACGAATTTTTTTTCCTGCGTTTGTCGTCTGCCATTGTCTCAAAAATTTCAGAGTTACCCTCGTATACTACTGTGTCCAAAAATAAGATTAATTTTCAATTTAAAATTCCCGGAGCTTATGGAATTTCATTTTTTTTTTTCTGCGAGATGCTTTGCACACATCTTTACAATCGCCATAGTGTCTCCTCGTTCCTGAATAATTCCTGATTACAAGGCCGCTAATGGATTCGAGCCTCAATCTTATTAAGATATAATTATATTTCAGGATTTTTTATTTACTAGGCACACACCAATGTAAGGTTTTGCTTGTCGCTCTGTGGTCAGTTCTTGCACTCTTCAGGCTAATTAAACTGGGACTTACAGTTCGCCATTCACAAACATCCATGCGACCGCCAGGAATCGAACCTGAATCCTGTGGTACAAAAGGCCAGAGCACTAGCCAATTGGTTATCAGGCCCATTCAGGCCCATCAGGATGTGTAGGATTACACATCCTATACCGGTATAATATATCCTATTTAGTTTACTTGTGTAACCAATCCTGCTCCTTTTCATTATCCACATGTTTTATTATTTATATTTTAAAATTAAATATTAATATTAAAATGTATAATTATTACATTATTAATAATTAAATAATATAATAATTTATTAATATTATTTATAATTAAAATTTATTATTAGGATTATCTTTTTTCACACAATGTTCTGTCTTTTCTCGTTTTTTGATAAATGTACATGCATCAGCTTTTGTGGCAAATATTTTGCGTATCGTCCACTTGTATAATAATCTGGCTCTTTCAATAGACCGTGGCCTGATGGCTAGCGCTCTGGCCTTTTGCTACCATAGGCTTCAAGTTCGAATCGTGGCAGGTGCCATGGATGCTTGTGAGTGGTCCGGAATCCACTTTAAACTGTAACTCCCTGTTTAATTAGCGCAAAGTGTGCACAAAATGACCGTAGAGCGACAAACCTTTCAATAGATCACAATAATTATGCTTTAATCTATATTAAAATATAATTTTTTTTTCTTTTTTGAATAGAAAAACTTTAAGTGTGGAATTTATAGAACTAAAATTTTATGAAACTTTCTTAAAAACTATCTATGGACTCTATATGTCGGTCTATATCCCCGAAATTTTAAAATTTTTTAACTTGTAATCTGTGGATGACGGTACTTTGTTTTGTTGATAGAAAACAACTGTTTAATTTTAATTAATTAGTATTTCTTATTAATTATATTTAAAATGTTTTCTAAAATTTGAGGTAAAAATTCTTTTAGTTATTAAAAAATTAGCTAATTCGGTTCTAAGCAGAATTCTAAAACAATCACTAAGTAATCTAGGTATGTTTTTTTTTTTTTTTTTTTGCATCTATTATAATGATATAACAATTTGTTTATATAAAAGATACTTAATCTTTTATTTCTTTGTACCATGAATCCCTTTTGAAAAGTAAACTGATAGCCACATACTTTCTTCACAACTGCTGAAATGAAAAAAAAAAAAATGCTGAAATCTTCTCGGCAAATTTCAACTTGTCATGTGTGAACATTCGAGAACGAATGAATAAATTCAAGAATATGTCAATGTTTAATAATGCACAAGATATATGAAGCAATTGATTGGAACGCTACAAGAATGGCCAAATTCAATATTCACGTGAATATAGCAATGTCAAATAGATCAAGAACTTCATGAAGAATGAATTGTTAGAATTAGAAAAGAATATATCAAAGTTTGAAAATTCTAGGCATAAATGAAGAATTCCGAATTCTATTTCAATCACAATAAGAAACACTATATACAGCTCAATAGGCATGGGAAAATGCCAAAAATGATAAATATGAAACTTCAAGAAGAAGGAATGGATCAACGCACTACGAATACTTATAGCCATTGGAAATACAAATGTTTAAAATCCCAACCCAAAACATGAAAAATGATTTAAAACCATACTACAAAGCACTTCAAGCAAAAGCCAAATTCTCCAGATAATTCCTGAATCATTAACGTTATTCATGAATCATTTTAAGAGTTAAGGGGCCAAAACTACCATTTTCCGACAAAATTTGTAATGGAGTTTTATTTGCTTGACCCTGTTTTTCGGATAACGTCAGGGATCCCTAACCAGGACAACATCATGTTCACACGTGATAATAAATTCAGTTATATTAAAAACCTCCAGTAAAACATTTTAAGAAATGTTCTTAATTAAACATAAATTATTTTAAAATATTCATTTATATTGACATTTCAAAAGTAGATCAGCGTCAACAATAAGCCACAAAGCGACCATTACGTATTTCTGAAACAGAGGTGGCCAATCTGCGACCCGCCTTGAATATTTTCCTACCCGTGAGATTTATACCACTTTTACAAAATATTATTTATTTTACAATGGCCAAAGGAATAAAAAGCCAATGTATTAAAAAAAAAAAAATTATTTGTGCATCCATCTATTCAAAATTACATAAAATATGCAAATAAAATATGAAAACTTACAGCTGCTTTTGAAAGACGATTCAGTAATTTAGAGTTTCAACAAATTTTTTACAATAATACAACAAAAATAAACAACAATAATAAACTCTTCAATACAACAAAATTCAACATATTCATTTCCTTTTCATGTTCAAATCGAGTCGGCCCCAGAATATATCCAAATGGAATTGGTTGACGTACAATGCAATATTGAATTAAAACACATTTTTGAAACATCAAAATCAAAAATAGATTTTTATAACACTTATGTTGTAAAAGAAAAATTTTCGAATTTGAGAAATATGGTACAAAAAGGTGTTAGCGCTTTGGGTTCAATTTACACCTGAGATTCTTCTTTTTTTTTTTTTTTTTCGAAAATGAAATTGATCCAATATAAAACATGCTCAAACATAACGGACCTTAAGCTGCAACACCCATGACGATGTGCCAATAACCAAATTGAGATCTATTTGCAGAAGCTAAATGACAGAATGGAGAAACAAAAATATCGCACTAGTCAAATAAATATTTTTTTTTAATGATTTCATTTTTTTTTATTTCGTTTATATTTATATATTTTTATTTGTCATTTTTAGTGTTTTATATTTCTCTACGATGTGCGTTTAATGTCATTATTATTATATATTATCTACGCTTACATGTAAAGAATGATAGTAAACAAAAAAATAATTCAATCTTTCACTCCCAAAAAATGTCTACAGTGTTACATCTAATAGGGGGATATATAATTTTATATGCTGTCCACAGAGTTAGGATGTATTTCCAAAGTGGCCCGCAAGATCATTTGGGTTGACCACCCTTGATCTAAAATAACCAACTGAAAAATTTCAATGTCATTGTATCAAACATATATTTCGGTGCATTTTTTAGTTTTTTTTTTTTTTAATGCTTGTTATATGCAGAAATACAATAAAAGAAACTAATACCGTTCTAAAATTTTTTGTTCTTTTCTTTTTAGATTCGATACCATTGGTGAAGAAGACGAAGCAAAAGATGGTTCATTTGAAAGAATTCTTTTTAAGAGATATCAAAAGTTTAAATGAATGAATATGCCGAAAATTCTTTGTTGTAGACATTTTTTTAAATCTTTTTGAATAATCGATTTAACAGATAAATAAAAATATCTTCACTTTAATTATAAAATTTCTATTAAAACTGCTTCATACATTTGTTTTTATTGTAATTTCTTATATAAATACTTTATAAAACTTTATTAAATAAATATATACACACAAATTTCCAATTTTGCTTTTTTTTAAACATATGTTTTCCATATTTCACTAAATAGTTTCCATGTACCAATATTTCTAATAAAAATTTTCCATGTATCAATATTTCCTTAAATAAAATTCATACTTCACTACAAAATTCTGATATATAAATATTTCCCTAGATTCCATGGTATAATATGTATTGTCGGAATTATTTAGTGAAGTATAAATACATGAATTTTATTTAGGGAAATATTGATACACGGAAAATTTTTATTAGAAATATTGGTACATGGGATATATTTAGTGAAATATGGAATTTAAAAATATATTTTTAAATTATTCAGTTAACAAGGATACTTAAGAGTAAAAAACATTAATGATATTTATGAAAATATGAAATATTTATTTAGGGAAATATAGATACATAGAATTATTTAGAAAAATATAGATACATGGAATGGAATAAGGTATATCATTTTTAAACATTGTGTACATCCATTTTAGTCCACAATGTTTAAAAATGATTATTAAAGTTTATTGTACATAACAGAATCAGTCAAATAAGCTTTTTCATGAACAATTAGTAAGCTATTAGATAGATATAGGTGGCATCACTTTTAAAACTAAATAGGACTGGTCCTAATTATTATGTCCAATTGGAATTTTCAGTTTCTCTGATATGAGATGCAAATGTGAGACAGAAATGTATGTATTCTTAAGCCATTGAAATTTTCTGAACTACATTAAGACTTCAACTTAATGTGAAGGATATGTTTCAATCAGTTCTTGCACTAAACGAAACAGAAAATGTATCATATTTTTGAATTTTATTTTGTACAATTTATTGTTAAATATTTTTTATTAGATTAATTATAGACTTATTTAATGCTAATATCGATTTTTATTCAAAATACATTCATGAAAATTTAAAAAACCTTCTAATAAAGAAATTGTATTTGTGACGTAGAGAATTCTTTCTTGCCTAATCTTATTTCATCTAGCGAACAAGTAATTATAGATAGCAAGACTTTGAATTAATGGTACTTCGTCTTACCTTTGAATCTCCATTGAAATTTAAGACATTTTGTTTATTGAACTGATTCATAATTTCCATTATAGTGGCTAAACTTTTTTTAGAAAATCAATTGAAAATTTCTTTTGCTTCTCATCCGAAATTTGTCATCATCATACAATTGTTTTACTATTTCTTTAAGATTGTCATTGGAAAGACTTTCACCAATTTCCACTTGAATAATTCTTCAATATTTTGCACATTTATATTATACAACCCTGTTTCATTCTCTAACTTGACAATTTTATTGGCATCAGCAATAGATTATCTTGTGCCAATATTCATGCCATGCATACTTTTTTTCAAATATTTTTTTGATCACCTCATTCCAGGAAAGATTGATGTTGTTTGCAGTTTCTATAATGTTTGAGTTTTTCAAAAATCTATAATGGATTGATTACTTTTTTTCATCAGTTTGAACAATCAGTTTTCAGAATGTCTGCTGCACATAAGCTTTAAAATTTTCAATTTTAGGGAATACAAAAATAGCATTAAATGGGGTCTTATTGTGCATGTCAAATTTTATGGAACCATGCATGAAACAAATTAGATTATTATAAAATTGCTCACATATTCAAGTTGAGCCCTACAGCACATTACTGCCTTATATATATTGCAGGGGCGGCCAACCCCTGCAATATATTTTTACAAAATACATTTATCATATTTTTACAAAATACATTTATTTTTTTATACATTTATTTTATAATGGCCAAAGTAGTGACAACCAATGTATTATAAAATGCATTTTGTGTGCATCCATATATTCAAAAATGAACTGTCTAAGTTATGAGAAAAAAATTAACTTTGATTTTAAAAGAATATTCTTGCGAATATAGGATAGATATTTCCCGTTTTATTTATGAATTTACAGTTACGAGTTTGCAGAATAATTAAATTATATTCTGCGAACTTAAGATACGTGCTCAGCTTGGAACATCTAATATAACAGGTTCTATGTTTCACTTTTAAGTGACCGCAGTGACCATCCCAGGAAACGCGCAGCTGATTGTTGATAGCAGAGCAAACCAGCCCCTTAGCTGAAGTTGTTAGCTCTTTTGGTTCAACTTACACCTGCGAATCATTTTTCTAAAATGAAATTGATCCAACACAAAACTTGCTCAAACATAAGGGACGCGACACCAACTACGATGTACAAATACCCAAATTGAAATCGATTTGCAAAAGCTAAGTGAAAGAATGGAGAAACAAATATCGCTCTAGAAAAATAAATATTTTTTATATTTCATTTTTAGTGTTCTATATTCCTTTACAATGTGTGTTTTTAGTATCATTATTATATTATCTATGTTTACATATAATAATAATAGTAAACATAAAAATAATAACTCATTATGTTTCAATTTTCACTCCCAAAAAATGTCTGTAGTTGGTCTAAATCGAATATGGGGATATATAAGTTTATATGCGGCCTGTGGAGTAATGAGGCATTTCCAAAGTGGCCCGCAGGATTATTTGGGTTGACCACCCTAGTATATTGCATGTAAACATTTTTCAAACAAAGATGTTTAATATTTAAATTAAAGCATGTTTACAGAAGATGCAAAATAAATTTACTTTGTACAAAACAACATGTGGCTTCACTCAATACGTAGCATTTTACATCTGACTCTAGAAATCATAAATTTTTAAACTAAATTAAGTTCTTTTACAAGAGATAGATAAAAATTCAGAATACAGTCATTCCTGAAATATATGATATGTACACATTTTTAATTGTTTTGAGTTTTTAATTGTTTAATCATTACATATTATACAAACCTTATGAGAAAAGACTTATTCAATAACTTCATTGGAGATATATACAAAAAGATTCAAATCCAGAATATTAACACTCTCTCTTAGTATGGATCCATTTGTTTTTAAGTTCGGTATGGATGCCTTTATTTGTTTTTTTCGAAGTCATTAAGAACAGCAAAATTCTGTAAAAAAATACAATAATATTTGCATATTAATTAATATTAAATTAATAAGTATATTAGCATATAAAATATATAAAACATGGACTACATAAACAATATGGAAATAGTAATTACAAATTTACAACACATAAAAATTTTTTATGGAGAGAGCATTTTCTACTTATAGCAAAAAAAAAAAATATCTTCTGATACAAATTTAAAAAAAAAAAAAACACATTAGAAACTTAGGCAGTATCTTTGATTAACATGTTGGGTTAGTTAATTTATATCAAATGATAATTATGATTTTATGTAATTAGAAATATAATTTTTATAAATTACAGGCGTGAAAAACCAAAAAATGATTTTTGTTACAGCTTTCAGTGATTTCGTAGCAGGACAATTTACATTTTTGTAGTAGGTTTCTTTCTCTCTCTCAGTAGTTTCGTAGCAGTATATTTTACATTACCAGTGCTTCTTCAAAGCCTATACTAATTAATTTTATATTATTTAGCAATGGCATGATTTATATGAAATAAAATCACATGATTTGTACAGCAATTAAATTAAACATCATTTTGTATGACATTCGAAATTCAATACGAAACTAATTTATTGATGTAATTATAAGAAGAAAATTATGATTAGAATCAAAAAGTTAAAAATTATTTTTTATTTAATACATAGATAATCAAATAATTTTTTATTCAATATGTATTTATTAATATTTTTGTGTTTTTTTCTTTATCCTTCTTGCAACTTCAAATATTTTGGAATTCTTAGCAATGAATATTTTTAATGAAAATATTGTACCAGTTTTTAATGGATTTCATATAAAAATACGATTATTAACTTATTTAACAGAAAAAATATACTAAATTTTTCACTGAATTTTGTTTTTGGCATGCTATTTTTACACTGAATATGTTATTTAATTAAAATACAAATTATTTTAAAATAAATGGTAGTACGAAATAAAAGATCCATCTAAAATTTAAAAGTATCAAATGATATATGAGTTTTAATTGAGTAAGAAAAAAGAAATGCTTATATGTTTACAATAAGTAATTTGTATTTATATAAGCAAAATGATGTTTTTAGTTTTACAAAAATACGATGTTGTTTTACGATACAAATTATGTTTTTAGTTTTTAAAAATACAAAATGTAGCACAAAAAACTCAATACCTCATGCATAAGGAGAATGAACAATAATTACATATAGATAAATAATGGATAAATGTCATATTTTTAAATATTATTTAACGAATCTTATTTTTGAGAATATTAATATTTCTAGACATAACATAGTTGTACATTTTCTGTAAAAAAATATGTGCTTAAGCAATTCAGTTCAAGTAATAAATGGGAAATAAAGAATTGTTGTAAACCTTCAATTGACAGATTACAGCTAATTTTTAAATTATTATTAAAAATAAAATTACTTTAACATTTGGATTTCTCCCTATGACAAATGTTGTTGACATAACTAATAAATCTTAAAGCCTGTGAAAACGTCATAAAAGCAGAACTCTTATAACATTGGTTAATTCTTATCCCCTCTACTGGCTATCTTAGAAAATAAGCTCATTTATATTAGGCTATTTTTCTGGGTTACTAAATCAAAATAAAGGAAATATCTCATTTTGGTGCAGAAATGTGAAATTTGCCATTTTTGTAGCAGAATGTAGCAGGACATGAAGTTTGGAGCAGTTTGGCACATTGGTGCAGATTTTCCACCCCTGAAATTAGACATATCCATTTTTTTTATAATGATGTTTTAATAAATAAAGCTATGTTAATATGAAAATGTTAGAATTCTTAGATAATGAATGTAAAATATATGCACACTAAAAATGAAAAATAATATTTATAAGCAAATGGAAATATACACATATAAGTTATCTTATTTAAATAACTTACATATGACCATTAATATTATTCAAAAGTGTTAACATTTTAATAGAGTATTGGTGAAAAATGGTCAGAACAAATTACCATATATTGCATTCATGAAATATACATATACCCCAGCTATGAAGAAAAAAAATTTTTTTTTACAATATTAGCATCTAAGACAATAAAATATAGAAAACAAGGCAAGAGGATTTATG
This sequence comes from Caerostris extrusa, assembly GCA_021605095.1. Classification (NCBI taxonomy): domain Eukaryota; kingdom Metazoa; phylum Arthropoda; class Arachnida; order Araneae; family Araneidae; genus Caerostris; species Caerostris extrusa. The sequence continues at coordinate 13,189 of BPLR01019549.1, read as the reverse complement.
GGACTTTTTCTCTTATTTCAGTTTTCCATTGATATTTTAAATCATTAGTATTTTGATTTCCATTGATATTTTAAATCATTAGATTTAAATCATTTTAGTATTTTGATATTAAAAAAATTCACAATATTAAAACATATTTAAAGCCAATAAAAATGCTGTTTAAATGTACTAACCTCCGTATGAATTTCAATTGTTGTTACTTGAGACAATTGATTTGGATGAAAAAAAATTGCTAAAATGTGTACAGAAAATTAAAAATTTCCTCGAAGTAAGAATCCTATACAGTTTATCGTTAGCATCATATTTTTATATATATAATTCTTCTGTACATGTGTTTGTCACTGAACTCTTCTTAAATGGCTGAGCCGATTTTGATGAAATATTTTCTGTGTGTTTGACTAAACATATAGAATGTTTTTATGCTAACCTCTTTGTTGTAATTCGACACCAGATGCTGCTGCAGCATTTCATGTTATATAACGTTCAAACAATATCCATAAAAATGAGTATGTACATATATATTAGGAACAAGTAGAATATATTCGCGATAGGTAATTTTCTACAATTTTTTGGGGCAGGACAACGCATGCTAAGTTCTGCTAGTGTATATATAAAAAGAGATCCAGCAGATGTAGATAATTTACATCTATCACAATTTATATCCTATGATGATTAATACAATTATTGAGTTTTCAGTAAAGATTATAATCCAAATTTTACTGCTACTAGAAAAATATTAGCATTTAATTTTATAGCAAGAAATTTTAGTTTTTGTGAAAATTAAGGTTTATTAGAATTCAAACACAATAGACAAGATTTGAATGAATTTATTTAATAATTTAAAAGTTTTTGGAGAGTAAGTGTTAAACATATATTTTAACTTTTAAAAGCAGATTAGCTTTTTTAACTTTTAAGCAATTAAAGGGTGGACAGGATGAGGAAAAACATATGTGCTTATGTATTTTAAGCATTATTAATACTTGATCAATTTCCATCTTTTTAACTACCTGCAATATGAAAATTATTTATGTTTTTGTTTCTTATCCCACTTGGTAGACATGCAGACCAAGCCCACGAACCTATATGGACTCAAGGTTGGAGGGAAAGGGGGCAGCTTCTGTTGTGATGGAGCACCCGTAGGCAGAACTCTCACCGATTTTGATGAAATTTTTTGTGTGTGTTTGAGTGGGTCCCTGGGTGGTTTAGATTCACAATTGGACCCGGTAGGTGGTGCTGCAATCGATATAATTCTTCTCCACACATATTTGTCACTGAACTCCTCTTGAACTGCTGGACAGATTTTGATGAAATTTTTGTGTATGTTTGAAAAAAAGCATGGAGAATGTTTTTATGCTAACCTCTTTGTTGTAATTTGACACCAGATGCTGCTACAGCCTTTCTTCTTATAGAACGTTTAAACAATATCCGTAAAAAATTAGTATGCACATATCTTGGAAAATGGAGAATATATTCGAGATAAGTAATTTTCTACAATGCATTTTTTTCTTTGGCAGATCAACATATGCTGGGTGCTGCTAGTTTATATATATATAATTATAAAGCTTTGAAATTAATCTAAATGAAAAAGAAAAATACGAAGATAAATATAAAAAGAAAGATACTGCCAATCAAGAAGTGCAAGTATGTTTACTTGCACTTCTTGATTGTCAGTATCGACTTCTGCTTTCAACTCTAAAATAGAATGATTTTTTTTGCCTGTTTCTTCCAACACTTCATTTTCAGCTCTTAATGTCTACAAAACAAACTCCAAACATTTCTTATGTTTTTGTTTCACGTGATGAATGTGATATCTTAAATCTTCTTCAGGAACACCAGAAGGCCTCCTGATTAAAAGAAAGAAATATAATTCAATATATTTTTCAACAAACCGCATATAGATATTTGAGATTTTTCCTTTTCCGTGGAATGAAATAAAAATTGATAGTTAAATATGACATCATGAACATATCAAAGAAACAAAAACGAGCTTATAATTAATGAAGATTCTAATCTTAAAGATACTTTGAAATATGTAAAATAATAATAATAATAATAATAATAAAACTTTTGTTTATATTTGTGCAGGAAACTGTGAATAAATATATGAAAAGCTATTATAATATTTATAAAAAACATTTATGCTAATTTATATTATTTAATTAATTCTTCCATCATGTATTGTAATAGATTTCTTTTGCTCCATTTTCCTACTTAAGACACAAAAATCATTATCATTACTATATTTCATTTTATTTTACTTTATATATATAATTTTTCTGGATGTGTTTGTCACTGAACTCCTCATAAACGACTGGATCGATTTGGATGAAAATTTTGGGTGTGTTTGACAAATCATGGAGAATGTTTTTATGCTATCCCCTTTGTTGTAACTCACCACCAGAGGATGCTGCAGCATATCATCTTATAGACCGTTCAAACAATATTCATGAAAATTCGTATGCACCTATATTGGAACATGGAGAATATACTTGTGATATATAATTTTCCACAATGCTTTTTTATTTGGCAGGACAAGATATGCCAGGTTCTGCTAGTATGGTTTAAATTTTTAAATAGTAAAAATTTTTGTTACTTTTGTTTGTTAAATTTACATGAAAGTTGAAAGTTCTTTTTGTAGTTCTCTACAGGACAGTACATTAATTACTTTAAAAATATGTTTTCCATTTAACAATATATATTTCCTAATTGATTTGCATGAAATAAATTTTTAGTTTTTACATATATCAAGCTCTATACCATAAAATACACATCCAAAAAAAATGAAATAAATTAATATATATATAAATATTATTAATAAATATATTAATTACTTCATTTTTTACTACTTTTATTTTTTTTATATTTCATTTGATTTTAATGTTTCTTACAAATCAATCATTATTAACTTTCATCCAATTGCACTGCTACTAGGAAAAAGTTAATTAAAAAGATATAAATCAGCATACAAATAAAATATTAAATATTATTTGTAATAAAAAAAAATTGTAACATCATAATTTTATTTAAATATAAATTATGTTTCAATAAAAATTTAATAGCTTAATTGGTAATCATATTTAGTTTAAAGAATAAAAATGTATAGTATAAAATAAAAATGTTTTTTTTCTTTCTAATGCAACTGGAAGTAAAGACCGTGATCTTTTACTCCATAAGGACTGCACCGACGTTATTCACTTTGCACTACCCAAGGGGGCGTGTAACTTGAAGACAAGCCACGGACGCGGAGTAACAATGCCCCGCAACGCTCTACGATCCTATTAGGACCGGGACCTACGGTTTAAAGTGGATTCCAAAACCACTACAAACACCCATGGCACCGCCGGGATTCGAACTCCAATACCTGTGGTACCGAGTGCCAGAGCGCTAGCCACTCAGCCATCAGGTCCCTAAAAGAAAAATGTCAAAAACAAAAAAAAAAATTTTACTATGAATACTTTTCATTACAATTTCAGTATTATTTCAAAAATTGGCGATGCTTTAGAATTATTTAACACATTAAAATGTTTTCTGTTTTCATATTTTTATTTAAATTTTTAATATCACAAATTTTTAAATTTTTAAAATCATCAGGTTTTCAGCTCAATTTTCAAACTACACTCATGTCCATAAATTAAGGATAATGAAGTTCAGGCAAAGAAAGAGACAGAAGCAAAACAAATTTGACTTATTTGTAAAGTCTATTTATTAAAAAAAGGCAAAGAGCAAAAAAGATGCTATATGTTTGACATAATTAATAAAAAATGCAATTTTTACTCCTGGAGCAAATTTCAAAAAAAGAACCTATTTACAAAAAACAGTATAACATAGCTAGTATGATGGTTAATATGGAGTATGTCTCCCGGACGATGCAATACAGGTCTTACAACGCCTAGGCATGCTGAGTATCAAATTATCAATCTGATCTTGGGGAATATTACACCACTCATCAAGCAATGCCCTCCGAAGTTCCAGTTGACAGGTGGGAGGGGGTTGACGGGCTGAAATTCGTCGGCCGAGCATATCCCACACATGCTCTATTGGATTCAAGTCCGGTGAGTATGCTGGCCAATCCATACGGGTGATATCCTCCAATTGAAGGCATTCGTCTACAATGTTTGCACGGTGAGGACAGGCGTTGACATCCATAAACAGAAATTCAGCACCCATGGCGCCCCGAAACAAACGTACATGTTATTCCAGAATGACATCCCGATAGATGTGGCCTGTCATCGTTACACTCTGAACACGTAGGTCAGTTCTGGAACCAAGAATAATTCCTCCCCAAACGAGCCATCCTGCACCACCGTAACGGTGTCGTTCAATGGTGTTCTCAATGGTGGTGTAACGGGTACCTGGCGCTCTCCGTATGAAAGTCCGGCGAGAATCAGACTGCAAACTAAACCTGGACTCCTCGGAAACATCACACAAGACCACTGTTGCAGTGTCCACAATGCATGCTCTCTACCCAGGTTAATCGCAGGCAACAGTGAATTGCGGTAAGTGGAACACATCTGACAGGCCTACGAGCATATAGACCAATGTACCCTAAGCGTCTGTACACGGTCTGCCTTGAAACTGTCGTACCGGTAGCTGAAGAGAGATGACGAGACAGGTCTGATGCTGTCCTCCGTCTATTTCTTTTGTCAGTAACTGCTAAATACCGGTCCTCATTCGGCGTTGTAACTCGGGGCGACCTGTGCTGTAACATCTACTCACATTACCATCATCTTGGAATCGTTGCCAAAGCCTGGAGATGACACTCTGGGCGATTCCAAGTTCCTCGGATACTTCCAACTGGGTACGTCCACATTCCAGTCGTCCGATAATTCTACCACGTAAAAAATCATCCAAATGCTTCTTTTGTGCCATAACTATGCGGTTATTGCACTGAAAGGCTTTTAAAGCGCTCGTGAACAATTTTACTTCTTTGCCACCATTCCTTATATACCCCTCTCTTACACTCTCGTCATTGTGACGTACTATCCGCGCCATCTGATGGTTTCCTGTAATTTGCATATTCTTCTTCAAGATGTGTGTGATAATTCTACAGGTGAAATTTTTATTTTAGAGTTCAATTTCTGTGTGATTCTGAATTATCCTTAATTTATGGACATGAGTGAACTTCAGGTACCTTTTCAATTTCTAAAAAAAAAAAAATTTTTCCTACATCAAACTGTAGCGATATATGCAATATATTGAGAAGAACCACATGCAGTTTAATACAAAGTAAATTTATTGTGCATTTTATGTAAGTATGCTTTAATTTAAATATAAATAATCTTTAATTGAAAAAGGTTTATATGTAATATATATAAGGCAGAAATGTTTTTTTCTTCTACGTCAAACTGTAGCGATATCCACCATAAGAACTCTAGCCTTGGTAAAGTTGTCAGAATTAAAAATCGTTATATCAAATGCAGTGCACATTTTCAAATGTAAAAAGTCCACAGCTTCACCTGATGAGCACAGAGGACAGATATCATGAGCAGATACACTCATGCGGTGTAAGTGTTTATGCAGAGAATCATGTCCTGTCAAGAGTCGGAAATGTGCTGTAAAAACTGCATGGGACAAGTCCATTGGGATAAATGATGAAACAACTGTATTCCACATTTTATCAGTTGAAAGAAGTTATTGTAATTATCTGTTTTCTTCTTTACTTCAGAACTTAATTGATGAAAGGATAAAGGAAATTGTTTCTGTGGTAACCTACAACCCTTTTCGGCCATAAGGTCAGCCTTTTCATTTCTAGGCACCCTACAACGGCTGCAAATCACCGAAAAACAATATCCCAGCCAGAAGCAATTGCATTGGACAGATTTATCTTAACCTCTTCCACAAGGAAGCAATCTCTAGGTGTATAGGAGACAGTTGCCAAGATTGCAGCTTGGGAGTCAATAAAGATAACTGCTTTATTAAGATTAGTAGTTAGTCCAAGAAGCTTCAAAATTGCATTCCCTATGGCAAAAACTTTAGCATCAAAATGGGAGGCATTAAGAGCAACTGCATATGATTTCTCAAAAAAATTTTACAATAGACAATATTGTAAAGATATATAGAAAATATTGTATTAAATTCTTTACAATAGAGACCGGCATCAGTATTTCACTGACGAGCACAGAGGGCAGACATCATTAGTACTACATCAATGTGGTGCAAGTGTTTATTAAGAAAATCATGTCCTGTCGAGAGTCAGAAATTTGCTGTAAAAATTGCACGGGCAAGTTCATTGGGATGGGTGATGAATATTTCTTAAAATTGAAAACATTGACAAGTATGGGATATCAGTTTCAATAATAAACTAAATGAAATAAGTTTCTTACCAAGCTTCTTTTCGATTAGATTGCTTTTTAATTAAATCGTCAAGTAAATTTAATGAAGAAAATACATTAGTTTGTTCACAAATATTATTAACATCTTTCGTAATAGTTTCTTTTCAACTTTTGATGAATTTCCCGTAACTCCTCTTGTTCAATTCCTGGATATTTTGCTTTGAATATTGAAAATCTGAAAGAAGAAACATTAATGTGAATTCATGGATACGGATGTACCAGTGGGGTAAATATACCCCTAAAACCTCCATATAATCAAACATATTAAAAATTTCATTAATGACTTTAACATCAATTAAAAAAGGGAATCAGAACAGGATTCATGGATACAGATACGGACATACTTTATATTTATTTTTACTTAAATTTATTTTAAAAATTATATTTAAAAACTCCATTAATTTTTCGTGATATAAATATATTTTTTATAAGTTCCTCAATTTTTAATTTTCCTTTCCTCTCAATTTAAACTGACATCATCATTGCAACTTGAAAATAAATTATATTCCCTCCAGCATTGCTCCAAGAAGGCCTGATGACCGAGTGACTGACGTTCAGTGCCATAGGTTTCGAGTACCGGCGGTACCATGGATGCTTATAGTGGTTTGGAATCCACTTTGAATCATAAGTCCCGGTCTAATATGACTGCTGAGCTTTGAGAGTAGGGATACTACTACTACACCAAGCCACATCACTGTGCCCACAGCTGAGTTGCCCTTTTACTGTTTGGGAATGATGTGGGTAAGAAGTCTGATTGGGCTCTGTGATGCTCTATAGTCATGAGACTGGGACCTACGGCTTAAAGTAGATTACGAGCCATTACAAACATACGTGGTACCGCCTGGACTCTAACCTGAAACCTGTGACAGCGAGCTCCAGAAACTCGGCCATTTTAGGAGTAGGTCTGACAACCCTATTCCGTAAAAAAGTAAGCCAGACTTCTACTATCCACCCCATAAAAACGCTATAAAAACCCCACCCCATGAAAACGCCAGTGTCAAGCAGCCAAAGTCAAATTTCTCTCTACGGGTGCTCCATCACAACAAAAGCTCCCTCCATGAGACCACATGGGTTCTCGCACTTGGTCTACTGTATACAAAGTATAATATTATAATACCAAATATAATGTATTTATCGACTAATTCAAGAAAATCAACATGCAAGACTTATTGATTTATTACATTTTTCTAGTTTTAAAATTCTTCTGACTTCAATCTTAATCCAGTGATTTTTCCTAAATATTTTTTTTTTTTTTTTAACTCACGCCCATTTCAAATTCTTCATATATTACAGTTTAGTTGTACCAGAGTTAATGTATATTATGCAAAATCACTTTGGAGCAACAGCAACGGAACTATTTTTTAATTAAGGATTTGGTTGTATTTCCTGTCAGTGGAGTTTTGCATACACAAAAATGAGGCATGAAGCCAAAACAAATTGTATACAATCAAATGGAATTGCATTTAATCTAAATTTAATTTCTATAACGCTTTCTTACCTTATAATTTTAATCACCTCATGTAAAGATGTTCTACGAGTGATTCGTGAATATACATTAGCCAACTTTCAATAACAATTAATTAGAATTCTGGGGGTATACAATTTCAAATTGATCAAAAATATTTCAGGATGTGAATTTTGAAGGAATATTATAAAAGTAGTTAATAAAACAATTTTCATGGGTATTTGAACTCTGAAATTCGTATGTTGGTGACTTAAAAGCTTTCCCTTTGTTAAATGATATGTTCTTATGGAATAGTATGAGGAATTTTCATAAACTATACAAATGCAAAAAAAAAAAAAAAAAATGTATTTACAAATGCAAAAAAAAATGAATGCTGCCCAATTATTTAAAAATTTATATTGTTGAACTTGATATAAAGTTTGTATGCAATTATTGTCATTTTCTTAAATATTACTAACCGTGTATATTTCAAAAATAAGGCATGCTTAAAAGGTTGAAATCAAATAAACAGTGGTTTTAGAGAAATGCTTTTTGGTTGTTTCTCATCCTACTTGATAGTCAGCAACAACTACACCAAGTTCATGAAGACAATGCCTTCAGTGGCAATGCTTTCAGGGGGAAACTACTGTACATTTGTGTTTCTTATGGAAAAATCCACACCAATCTCCTTGTTTTTGAAGCAGTGTCTACAACAAAGCCGCTAGCGGATCGAATCTACGCCCTAATGCTCAGTAACGGCTAGCTTTACCACTGAGCTACGAGTCGGGCTAGAGATGATTTCTACTATAAGCAGTTCACGTTATATATATTTGTTGAATAATATCAATAATTTTCTGAATTAATAATTACTCGGTAAAATGTTTGTTTGACATATGAAACTGAATGAAAAGATTTTCTACGTAAATAAATCAATAAATATGTAAATAAAGCACTTCCCCATCAAGGGAACTAATAAAAGTGTTTACTTTTAGTTTTAGTTACTTTAGTGTTTTTTGTTATTTCTTATAATGAATATTTTATCTTAAATCAGTGATACAATTAAAACTGTTCTCAATTTATCCCCAGTATTAGTTTAATTTAAATTGTCACTATATTGGATTATCATATCAAAATCTCATTTTCTTACAGTTATATGACACTAATGATAATGATTTTAATGTTATATTTCAGTCATGTGACGCTAATGATAATGATTTTAATGTTATATTACAGTTATATGACACTAATGATAATGATTTTAATGTTATATTTCAGTCATGTGACGCTAATGATAATGATTTTAATGTTATATTACAGTTATATGACACTAACATGTAAATGATTTTTTTACAGTTAATACGTTTAAAATATTTTGTTTCCGACTCGTGGCTCAGTGGCAAAAGTGCGCCGCCGGTGAGCATTAGGGCGGAGGTTCAATTCGCTGGCGGCTTTGTTGTAGACACTGTTTCAAAAACGTGGAGACTCAACCGCGTTTGTGATGATCAACACCTTTCCTCGTTAGTCAGAAATTGAACTAACATAATGTATCTCGCTAATATTTCTGCCCGACTATTGGCTCAACGGCAATGTGCGCCTGAGGTTCAATCCAATTATGACTTTGTTGTAGACACTGTTTCAAAAACTAGGAGACTCGATAGCGTTTGTGATTCATCATCTTCCTCATTGCATCATCGAATCCGAAATCTGTAGCCCCGAGAGCCAAAGTTCAAAACATCTAACATTTTAAGGTTTAATAAAATTATCATAAATAAGAAAATTATTTATAGTGATTTTTTAATACTTATCTCTTTAAAATAAGGAACTATTGCTTCCAAACATTTAATTGTTAATTTTCAATAAAATTTGTTATACAAAGGGGTGTGTGCAGGCGTGCGTGTATTTTCCACTTCTATAAATAGTTAATTTAAACTATTTATTTAGAAACATTAACCCAAATTATCTTATTCCTTTTAAAATTTTTATTTATAACTCAGATGTCCTTAAATATGGTGAACATAAACTGGAGCAAACATTGTTATCATTATTTCTAAAAATTGAATTTCAAGAAGTTTTTACAGACCACCAAATGAAAATTAAAGACAAACTCATTAATATAAAATTGTATGTCACTCTCTCTCTATCTTAAACTCATCTCTCTATTTTAATAATTAAGCATTATAGAGATTTTGCAATCAATACATAACTGCAACTAATTGAATATGCAAATTTCGGCGGCTGTTGAAATTATTTTTTGAAGCGAGACATCTGCACGTGAACTATTGAGGGAAAACTCTTTTTTAAATTAAACCTTCTCTGAAATATAGAAGATGCAAATTTTGTTTGGCTGATACTGAAAGTTTTGGTATTAATTTGTTAGTATGACTTTAGTAGGTTCGGCTAGAGATGCATCAAAATTGAGTTAAACCATTCGTACAAAGAGATAAATCAAAGAGATACTTTCTGGTCTGTTTTGAATGACGGAGACTAGCAGAGAACTTTTAAGCTGAAATTAATTTAGAGTTGCTCTTGAATGTGAAATGAAATGGTAATATAAAGAAATCCTAGTGTGAAAAACTGTTTATTTAGTTTTCTATCAGATGTTGGAGGTTTATTTTTGAATAAATTATGCCAAAATGGAAGCTATTTTGTGTGAAATTTACCTGGATCGACTCAGTAAGAATTTATTCAATAATTACATGAACCCGAGTCTTAGTCCAACTGTGGGGAGTGTAGCTAGAGGGCACAGAATCGAATTCGCCAAGGATACATTACAGTAACTCTTTCAATTATGTGAAGGTTCTATGATATCTATGGCAATTTAAAAAAAAAAAAAACATTGACAATTTGGACCCATCTTGAAATATGCCCCCTTCCCCCCGAAAAATTAATGTCTCAAGAAATATTTGAAATCCAAAGAAAATCTTTGTGTCATTGTATGTTTTAATGCAAATGTCAATATAATTTGATTCATAGCTAGAAGGTCATGTTAGTGCACACGAGGGTTAATTAGACCGGGTCCTACAGCTTAAAAGTGGACTCCATACCACTAACAAACATCCAAATCACCTTCACTATTCAAACCTGAAGCCTGTGGTACCAAAAGCCAGAGTACTAGCCACTCGGCCATCAGGCCTCAGATGTCGATATGGTAAACTAAGCCGATATGGAGCGACTTAACTCACTTTAGACAAATTCATAGGAATAAGGTTTTCTTTAACTAAGTTTTATTTCTTAATGCCATCACAATGTTGAACGAACCTCTAAAAATAGAAGAAGTCATATTATCTCTGGCGTCTGCTCAAGATAAATGATAGACCGAAATTTTTTCAAGTCTATTCCTGCACAGACATGTAGACTTTCGATTTGTTTGCAGGTACATATCACTTCGAAAGGAAACTGAAGAGCTATTACTTACGACCCAATTAAAATATTGTATTTATAAATCAAGATCTCCCGATTTATCTCTAGCAATACTGAAATACGGTGTCAAATATATCAATCATTTCAAATGGCAGTGAAAAATTGTTGCAGTGCAGTAGGTCCCCCCTACACAATGTTCCCCCAAAGCAACCCTAAACTAGACTATATGTCGTTTTATTGTGAATCTCAAAGTGAATGGGATGGAATATTAAACAATTTTCAAATCGTGAAAATCAAACTTTTCGAGAGACTTTAATGAGGTCGTTGCTTTGAAGATAATGAAGCAATTCATCTTTCACGAAAATCCAAAAGTTCTCAATCTGAAATCATTTGCTATTTGAAGCGAGAAATCATCCACTCTAAAATCCACTCTCTCCCTTAAGCTGCAGTTCAATTGTGGGAGAACATCGCACATTCGAGTGGAGCGTTTATTCTCAAGAAACATAGCATTTTCACCCATAAGTACCATTCTTACAGTTTTCTCTAAATCAGAGTGTAGAGAGCATAGCGTAACTAAAATTAGAGTTTATTATATGATTTTAATTACACAGCTACTGAAAAGAACGGAAATGAATTACATTGCATTTTTTAAGCACTGAAAACGAGAAAAGAAAATTCACTTTCCACGAATTATTTCTGTAGCAAACATGCTAAGAAACGTTTCATTTCTATCACATAATCCATGAATAAGTTATAATTTTTAAATGCTGTACCGAGATTAAACTTTGTAATTTTAGAATTCGCTTGGCAATAATTCATCTACCATCGAATTCACTTAAAGAACAAGTTTTAATTGTTTAAGTAATTAATTTTTTTTTTTATTTTGAAGGGTACGTACAATCTTAAATTAAAATTTTTCCTTTAAAGGTTGTTTAAATGAAATACACTTCATACGTATGTCCAAAGAGAATTAAAATTCGCTTATGTTCTTAGAATATACTTTCGAACCATTAGATTTGGTATATTTGCGAGAAAATATATATTTATTGATTTATTTCGAAAGAGGCTTCGTATTCATGAATTTATTTTCATAATGCACTGTTGTCCAAAAATATAGACAATCACATAAAATCTCACAAAAATATCATGTGTTTGAATATGAATACTATTGAAAATATCATTTAGGTTCATTTGAAGGAAAATTTTAAAATGTATTACTTATTTTAATAAATCACAAAACAGTGCGTCCCATATTTATAAATTATACATAAAAAAATTTCAAAGATAAACAGTCTATTTACAAATTATAATGGTTAATAATATTTCTGTCGCTTTTTTCCATTCGAATATGCAATTTTCTACTGAAAATTTACCTTTACGTCAATTCTGAGGACAGTTAATCCAATTACTGTTTCCAATTCTATGATTAAAATATTTTGGCGTTCATTTTCATACACTTTTCATGATAGCTAGTACTTTCCAACATCCACCATAGGATTCAGATCTAAGTGCAATCAGTGCATGACTTCAAAATTTTTTTTTATTGAAATGCTTTTTCTGCCGAGTTAGAAGTGGAATGATGCTCAGCAATCAGGTATTCCCAGTAAAGCCAGTAATGTATTTACATGATCCTCTAATGTTTGCGGATAGATCTTAAATTTCATTTTTTACTGCAAACTGCCAAGAATATTCGGCCATTAAAATCCTAAAACAGCTCCTGTCATTATTTACTTTCCACCCTGTTTCCACTAAAAAGCATTTGAGTGGCTTCCCTGATCATAGCAATAAAATTTATATCCATCAAATAGATCAAAAATACCATTTTTCCTCATCACTATTATGGACAAGGAGCTATGTCGTCACCAAAAGTCATTTCTTTCATCCAATTGAATCGAAGGTTTTTACGATGCTGAGAGATATTCTTTTTAAAGTCCTTGATTTCTGTTTCTCGAAATTTTTAAATTCTGTTTTTCGATTCTAAATATACATGCGGTTCTTTTAGAATGGTTAATTTTTCATGCTTAATGCAATTTAGTCGGTTGTGCTCCATACG